>APFE031216649.1:0-63663 GCA_000404065.3 Pinus taeda | reverse complement strand
CCCCGAACCCCCGCGGGGGGGACAAGTCCCCCCCACACTCCTCCACGTGGAGGGGTGTATAGTATTCCTGGGGTATACATCCGGCTGAAACCTTTAAATACATAAGATAATCAGGCTCCACACCCAACACATTCATGGGGTTAGTGGTCATCAATGGTGTGTGTATGGATGAAACTTTCACTTATAATAATAAAATTAGAGCCATCAAGGTTTCATGCATATGTTGTTAATATAGTAGGACTATTATTGTTGTATTTTCAATGTATGTTATTTAAATTTCGCATATGCTTATGAACTATTTCGTTTTCATTTTTATTAATCTTTTTTAATGTGTGTTGTTGTATTAACTAATCACTTTAACTTGTGGACTATTTTGCATGTTAGCTTGTGATTTCACTTTTCTTGTGTGTTCCTTTCAAGTTATGTACTATTATAGTCTTCCAAGGGAGAACTTCCTTTTCCCTTTGTGTGTTGGAACCTTCATGGATCACGCTTGACTCTCCGTAGAGTCAAACACTTTCTCTCACCCAAAGTTATCATACTTCTCTCTACATGTTTCTGCAGTCAAGGAATAATGTTACCACCCACTGCTAGGACTCCTACTCCAAACAATGTGAGGTATAGTTTAGAATTCATATCGGGGAGATCTTGTGGATGTTGGTGGGTCCAACGCCGTCAAAATTTCTGGCGCTAGAAGGAGGGCCAGATGACAAGCTGAGCCCTTGAAGTCTATTTTAAATTTTTGCACTCATCTAATGACTCCTTACACAATCATAATCTCGACATGTTTTTCTAGAGACGAAAGTCTACAAGTTCCGGTGAGCATTGTTGATGACTTGTCAACCCTTAAATTCGATGACGAGGGTGAGACAACCTTGCTTAAGCATATGTTTCTATTTCTCAAATTCTACACAGAGCACAAGATCCACTGTCAGAATGTTGCATGTAGGTTGTTCATCCTCATGTTGAAAGGGCACATAAGGAATTTGTGTCACACATTGATCGATGCCTCCATACACTCTTTTGAGCATCTTGTCACAAAACTATCTCGTACTTTTGACATGTTCAATCCTAAACGTGTAGGCAAGAAAATTTTAGAATTGAAAAATCACCTAATGAATCTTTGCATCATTTTCAAATTCATTTTATGCATTTGTTTTATGAATATTCAAAATATTAAGTTGATTGGATGTTCTTGACAGGAATATTTCAATATCTTGTACACATTTCAGAAAATCTGCACTAGTTAGAATCTTTTGAGTTGCTCCTAACATACCTCAGTGTTAGAGCTTCTAAATATGCAACGAACAAGGTTGTTTCTCCAAGTAACTCTCTGTCCTCCTCTCATCATATAGCTCTAGTTCCACAGGCTAAGGTAGGAGAAATTGAAAATTCATCTATTGATCTACCGCCATCTTTTCCCACCTCACATAATCAGAATTTCAGCGTAGGTTTGGACTATCAATCTAATGATTGTGATGAAGTGTTATCTCCTCATCCTCCATCCTTTGGTCCTTCTGATCCTCTAGATTGCAATGTGTTATGTTCACCTATTTAAAATCTCTCTTGTGATGTTTACAAGGATAAAGTGTTGGATGGAGTTGGTGTTGAGCAACCAACTTACGATATAATTCACGATGATTATATGGGGGAGCCCATATCCAAAAAAGAATCTGCGATGAAGGATGATTCTCTTCCTTCTGCACCTCTCCTTCATCATTCTGATATTTCCCATGATTCTTTCATTTCTGTTGAATCTTGTGAAAATTTAGTTCATGAAGATGTTACTACTTTTGATCATTCATAGAACACGTGGGATGTCAGTTTTTCATTGAGATGTGGAGAGGATGAATCTTCTACTCTTGATATTCCTAATCTCTCATCTCATCTTTCTAAAAACTTAGAGGGTGAAATTTATCACTTTTCATCTTCCCCTCTTTGTGATTCATCAGATCATGAGGATGCCTTCGCCTGTGATCTTGAAATTTTTGATCGTGGTTGTCAAGACCTCTTCATTTATTCATTCTGTCACGATTTTGATTTTTCCACTACTAATATTTCCCAGCCATTGATCTGTGATGATCTACCTTCTGATGAGTTGGAACTTCCCAAAGTTTTTGAGGCACTCCAGCCTGAGTTGATGGTTATATTAGGTTCTCGTAGTCTTGAGGTCAATTCCACTCCCCATCAAAATAGTGTTGAACCTTCAGAGGCTCCTCATCACTCTATCGCACATATTGAAAATCATTCTGTCTTACAATTTTACGATTTTCCACATGTATTACATGATCCTATTGCTCAGTTATTGGAGTCATCGTATGTGGTGAGCATCACTATTGCAAAACAAAAATTTTCTTCTTTCTTCATGTTTTCTTGCCTTCGCAGTTCAAAAGTTTGTGTTTGTATGTATTTAACTCGCAGTGTGTCGAGACACCATGATATAATCGCATAATTTATTTCATGTGCTTTTCTCTTTTACTTTTATGCATGTATATTCAAACTTTGAGCGTTTTGGATTGCACTATCCTATCTTTCTTGTTTATTGATTTTCTTGTATATATTTCTTGACATGCATTCCCTTGGCCACAGAGGCTAGCTAATGCACTGGTGAATGAATTGGAACTATAATTTCATGTAAATTTGGCTTTGGTTTTACTCCACTTCTTTCCTTTCATTTGTTTTATTTTCAGTTATAGGTTAGTTTCCACACGAGATTGTGTTTGGCTTCTGAGACAAGCTTGACGATATCCAAGAGGAAGTTGTGCTACTATCAATTTATTATCTATCTATTCCCTCTCCTTGTCTTAATCATGAATTTCTTTTAGTCAATGATACTCTGATGGAAAATACGTTCGTTTCAGAGAGAGTCATAGTGAAATCATGATGCTTCCAATTTAACTAGTACCACATACTCTAATCAGTATTCTACTTTCGGTTAATCCTTTTCAGCTAAGTCGAGTAGAGTAAGGAGGGGAGGAAAACCTTAACAACTATGTTTAAGGTATATATAAATATCATTCTCTGAAGGGACAACCTCTACAAATCTCAATAGGTTAGGATCCCTCTTTCACCTCATGAAATAAATAAGTTCCTATGGACAGTTCTTTGAACAAAAAAAATAAAATAAAATGATGAAAAATGAAATAAATGGCAAAAGAAGAGAAAGGCTTCCAATGCAAAGAGGTGAATAAAGTAACTCTGCTAGGGTACAATACAAGCTCGCTAGCAGCGGAGCAATGCTTGTTTTCCTAAAGTGGCTCTAACAGGGTACTCTCCAGGCTTGTTGGTAGCAAGGCAACACTAGAGATGAAAACTAAGACTCTGACAATATTTTTACTTGTGCAGTTATATACTCCTCATACCTAATCAAAATAACTCAGTCTAACTTGGCTTGGTATGTGTGTTGTCGATGAAGAGAATGGTAAGGAATGTATATTTAACTCAAGCTAAGTGAAGAAGTTGTCATAATTAATGAACTAAACAATAGTTCTAGAAGAGTTAGACCTTTTTTGAATGATACAATGCCCATACAAAGAGTTGGAGTTCTACCAATGTGTCACCAGTGTTGTAGCAGCTACAACCACCCTCTAAAATTTTTCCTATTCTTCGATTTTGGAGCCTCCGTTCTTATCTACAATAACTCATATTTCATTGATCTAGGTATTCATGCTTTGAATAAGACTTATCTTTTCATTTTCTCTTGTTTTTTCTCACTTAGTTGATTCTTCTAAATTACAAGCTGAGCTCCCAACTTGTTCTCACAATAGTTATGGGCTTGGCTCCAGAAACTACTCAATCCTTGAGGGAAAGAAGCCTTGATGATAGGAATTGCACATTACTGACTGGCAGTGAGCCATGATCTCAGAAACTACGCAGTCATGGAAGGTAACCCAACACTAAGCCTAGAGACTACACAATCCTCACTAAGCTTAGAAACTGCCCGATGCACACTGAGCCATAAAGTTTCCTAGTTCCCCAGAACTACGCAGTCTTTCCCAGCAATGTCCATGAAGAGCTTCCCATCAGAAAATAAATAATAATAAAGGGCAAAAATCATCCCTAGGAAGTAGGTATCTATTATTAGCTTCCTGAATATGACACATTGCTATTTTTAGAAGTTTATGACAAGTGTCACTTCTTTCCTTGATCCTAGGAATGCGCATCATAAAACCTCATTTATAAAATATAGTTAATCGATACCTCTAGAGCTCATTTTAGAATTAAATATTTTATCTCTAGAATTTTGGAAGAGATAAAGGAGCCTTCGGTGGGTTCATCATCGCTTTTTAGGGTGAGTTTTACTTTTATCGCCTTTTGTCGCCTTTTCGGTCGCTTTTTGTTATTTCACTTGTGTGAGTTTTTTTTTTCTTGTTTCTCTTCATGGTTGATTTCCTTTAAACTTGTTTTAGCTTGTAGAAGTGTTGTTTCAAGTTATCTCTTTACTTTCACAAGTATCGCATCGATTTTCCTATTTTTTCACTAATGGTCTTCGTTGCGGCGACTCTTCTCACATACTTAATTTTCCTTCTGTTTGATCAGTTTATGCACTTTATCTATCATGATTCATTCACACTTAGTCATATCTACACTCAAGATCACACCATCACTTAGATTTTCTCATTTTTCACACTTCCACCAGGAAGATTTGTACTTCCCTTCACTGGATTTTGCCTTGCCTATCTGGGAATTATGCAATCCTAAGGCGCAACCCACAATATTGGGCTTTGGAACTGTGTAGTACATGCTGGCCCCAATTGTACACTTCATAGTTTCAGGAGTTAGCCTATCACCTTGGCCACTGAGACTGCACAATGCACAGTCTCTTCGCAGGAAATGTGTAGTCCCAAGCCTCAAGCTTCATCCTTGGCTGATGGGATTGCGTAGTTCCAATAGTTAATTAATCCCTCTTGCCAATGAAAATTGCACAATCCTTCTCATCAGATTCCCAACTTTATGAAGCTAATGTTTGCTTGCCATGAATGTCCTTTTTGTCCCACAGGTACCACACTTATGAAGCAATTCTCTCCAACATTTGTTGTTACCATAGCACCAAAGAGAGCTACTTCAAGAGAGACCACTGAGAGCAGTACCGGGGAAGCATTTGAGCGGGAACCAATCAACTTGCCAATATATGCGCACTCAATTTTTTATAGAAAAGGAGTAAATAATAACATGGAAGCAAGTCCAAGAGTAGTAGTAGAAGGAAACAATCCAATACAAGATAATGGAAAGAGAAAGGTTGCTGACAGAATAGATGAAGAACAAAGTTATAGAGTGAAAAAATATTCAATCATTATGCAAGAAGATTTCGCACAAGAAGTAGAGGAGACAAAGAGTAAAGTAGAGGAAGAGATAAAAGAATATCTTTCAACAAACATAACTGAGGGTGTAAAAAGCAGAATAAGAATTGAGGGAGGAATGGAAACAAAGGAGGAAACAATAGGAGGAGAAGAAAAAGCAGGAATAATAATAAAGGCAAGTCACAATATCAGGAGAAACAACACCTATTCAAGTTGAAGAGAAAGGACATAACCAACCAATAGCAGAGGGGGAGTGCGAATGGATGTAGGATCGGGAGCTTGCTTAGCAGATTGAAGACTTGATTGAAAGTGTGGACATGGAGTTGGAACTAGAACCACAAGATGAAGATGTTGACCACATGCCCAGTGCACCACAGGTCATTGTTCAGTCTCCACCACCTCTAGTTATAGAGTTAGCTTCAAGCAAGGAAGGGGACATAGTTCCTCTTGATGATGATCTGGTAATGGATGTGTACAATCTTTCATATAATGAACTTCAGAATAGGATTGTACAAGTGCAGAGAGAGAATTTTCCGGATGGTCATGCATCACTTGCATTCATTAGAGGAAGGGTGATAGTGGCAGACACCAACAGGAATCCAAATGCCATTGTCGAAGCCAAGTTGGCCTTTGCAAGTGAGACAAGATCAAACACTCAGTATTTAATGGCTGCAAGTAAGTAATTGATACTGAATCTACATGTTATCTGACAAGAGATAGATCAATTCCATGGAGAAACGTAGAATGTAACCCCCCCACACATCTACTTGGGGGAAATGAGAGCAGCAATACTTGGTGAGGTATCAACACTTGAAGAGCCATGCAGGACCTCTATGAGGAACTCATGACAATACATAAGACAATTATCTCCGTGCATAGCTTGAAACAGTAGAGTAAGGAATTTTACCAGATTCTTAGGAATGTGAAAACTACCATCACCGTCATGAAAGAATGGACAATGTGATACAAAGGGGCACCACTTACTTTGGTAAAGAAGATGAAGCCACAGACAGAGTTGGAGAAAGAAAGAGTTTGACAGTTGATTTAGAACAACAAGCATGATCCATAAACTGCCATGGATATTCCACTGGACAGTTTGTCACAACAAATCTAATAATATTATATTAAAATTTTGAAAATTATACACTATTACAGTTTATTAAACTTTAAGATTTGTGGATTTAATTGTGATTAGTGCATGCATGCGAATGGAAATTATACAAAAAAGTATAGAATGACAAAATAAGCGTGCACACACACAAGACACAAGATATGCTCTTTGGGAAACCCTTTTGAGAGAAAACCCAGCAGGAAGGTGAGGCCGCTTTGCTCTCTTTCTTTATCTAGAAATATGGATGCAGATACAAAGAAGTAATGTCTATGGCCCGTGGGCTGATACAGTGCATAGAGCCTCTCTATGTGCTCTACCTCCTATCTCTCCTAGCTATCTTTTCTCAGCTATGGAACAAAATTCTCTCGAAAGAATGATATGACTCTTCCTCCTAGTGGCCCAAGTATAACATAGCCCGATAGACTACTAGTGGTTAATTTTGACTACATCAACTCTTAACTAGAGTTACAATATAGACTCTTCTAGAGTCTTTTACATTAGAAACACGTGGCTAGCCCCTTTTTCCATAAATAATGGTGGTTGACGTGACATCCTCCCGAGCTATAAGTTTGAAAGCAGGAAGGTCAACTTCTGAGTGGCATAACTTTTTCATATAGACTTCGATTGAAGCGCTTCTTATGCTGTTGGAAAGGTCTCTATGTGTAGAATAACATGAAAAGGTGCAAAGATAAAGAGACAAATTTTTACCCCCAAAATATGTCATTTGATGCCTCAAAATGCTCTCGAAAGGTTTCAAGCCTCATTTTGCCAAATTGGATCCCACTGGTAAAAATACTCCCATGAGGTGATTCCTCCACTTTTTCCACTCCAAATGCATCGAGATGGATGAAGAACAATATAATGATCGAATTTGGATCATACCTCCCCATTTTGAGAGGATTTTGTTCCCAAAAATATTTTACTAAATGAGGTGAGGAAAAGTTTCCTCCACGTTCTCTCTAGTGTACCATTTAGCTTTGCTTAGAAGTTGTCCCTTCAACCCAATCTTCCAAAGGTCATGCTGCCCCTGTCTTGTAGTTCTGGACCTCTTTTGTAAAACTGTATCTTCTATCAACTCTGCCTGAGTGTCTTGTGCCAAATCCTCCATAGAATGTAGGACTTCTTCCTCTTCCCAATCTGACATGGAAGGTTCATAGAGTTTCAAATTATCTACATTCACAATTGAGTCAATGCACATATATGGTGGTAAACAGAGTCAATCAGCATTATCACCCACCTTTTCCAGTATCTCAAAGGGGCCATACCTTAGAGCCTTTATTTTCTTACTAAGCCCCTATAACCTCTCCTTGTTCAAATGTAGCCATACTCTATCTCCCACCTTGAATGATTTCTCTATTCTGTGTTGATCATGCTTGGCCTTATATTTCTCCTGCAAATTCTGTAGTGTTTCGTATATCTATAGATGGATCTGCTTGATATTCTCTATAAAAAATTTGGCTCTCAAATAATCTCCTATAAGATCTTCCCTCACTCCTCCTTACTGGCCATATGTAATATCCAAAGGTGAAGGTGGAAAATACCCAAAACAAGTCTCAAATGGGGACTTTCCTAAAGAAGTGTGGACTGATCTATTATAAGAATGTTGTATATATATCATATTTTCATCCCAGTTCATCATATGCTTTTATTTGTGTCCCCTCAGAAGTTGCACTAAATTCCTGATGACTACTTCTGTTTGTCCATTTGTTTGTGGACGGAATGTTGTATATATCTTCAACTTTATGTGCGTCTTCTCCGATAATGTAGTATAGAATGCATTGAGAAATTTTATGTCTATGTCTAAAATGATTCTCCTTGGTATCCCAAAGTGCACCTAGAACTACTCAAGGAACACGTTTGCTGCTTCTTATACAGGACACCAGAACATACATCTTGTGGAACCTATCAGCTACAATGAACAGGTAGTCATGTCCCTTCCTAGTTGTCAGTAAACCTCCCACAAAGTCCATGGAAATGCTTTCCCAAGGATGCGTAGGTACAAGTAAGGGATGATACAAACCCTATTTCCTATTACAAGGCTTGCTAATACAACAAAGTGTGCATCCTATTATGAACATAGCTACCTACTCTTGCATCTTAGGCTAATACACATACCTCTGCAAGTTAATCACAATCTTCCCTACACCAAAGTTCCCTGCAACATTTCAGGTGTGAGCCTCTCTAATTAGCTGCAAATGCTCACCTTTAGGAATACATAGCTCATCGAACCTGTAGAGTAACCCTTCTTGGAGATGGTAGGTGTTTTTGCCATCGTGCACATGATTATGACTCTGTAACTACTAATATACCTCCTAGAAGTCCTCATCTTCTGAATATGCCTCTCTATATGCATGATGGGTGAATGAATCCATGTGCGTAAGATTCCCCAACGCTATAATATTTGTTGTGGGTGGCCTTGAAATCATATCAGACAAATTTTTTGTGTTGTCATTCTTATACTTTATCAACAAATGAAACTGCTATAAAAACACCATCCACTTGTAATTTCTGGTTTGTTGTAGCTTACTCTCGGCCTGCAAGTATTGTAAAGATTGGTGATTTGTGTGTATTAATGTCTCCTTTCCAAACATATAGTGCTTCCACTTCTTCACAACTTTCACCATGCCATAGAGCTCCTTATTTTAGGTAGGGTAGTTAAGAAATGCCCCATGAAATACTTCAGAATGGTAGCATACAAGTGTTCCTCCTTGCATCAAGGCAACTCCCACAGCATACCCACTCACATATGTCTCCACTTCGAAAGGATGTTGCAAGTTTGGTAATGCCAGAACTAGCGCTTGACTGATCTTCTTCTTTAACTCCTCAAAAGCCCTTTGCTAACCTTTTCCCCACTGAAAACACTTTCCACATGTTGTTATTTCATGGAGCGGTGTTTCTACTGCTGAAAATGATGCTACAAATTTCCTCAATTATTGTGTTATCCCAATGAAATTCCTGACCTTAGAAACATTAGTAGGCACTAGCCATTTCATGATGGCCTCCATGTTGGAAGGATCTATCTTCAACTCTCCTCTGTCGGTCACACACCCCAAATACACCAAAGGCTGCTGCACAAACTCACACTTCTTGATATTTTCTAGCAACTGGTGTTTCTTCAATGTTTCCAACACCTATGTCAAATGTGAAATGTGCTCCTCCCAGGTAGCACTATATACTAGTATATCATCTAGATAGACAATAACAAATGAATCTATAAAAGGGTGTAGTGCATCATTCATTAAGATCATAAATGTAGCTGGTGCACATAGGCCAAATGGCATAACTAACCACTCATACAAACCTTTTCCTACTTTTGAAGGTGGTCTTCCATGTATCTTCTTCTTTGAATCAAACTTGGTGATACCCAAACTTCAAGTCTAGCTTGACGAATTATTTTTCTTAGTGCAAATGATCCAACAAATCATCTATCATGGGCAGGGGGTATCTGTTCTTGAGAATGATTTTAATCAACAGCCTGTAATCTATACACATCTACCAAGTCCCATCCTTCTTTAGCACAATGATTATGGGTGACCCACATGGTGATGTACTCGGTCGAATAAAAGACTATTCCAAAATCTGTTGCAACTGTTTCTTCACCTCACTTGCTTATATAAAAAAATGCTTGTACATCCCAACATTTGGTAATGTGGAGTCTGGAAAAAGTTGGATCTCATGCTCCACTTCTCTCTTAGGTGGTAACCCTTTAGGATCTCGGAACACATCCTTGTATGCCTATAACAACTCCTTGAATTTTTGTTTTTTTTTCTTAGTACACCCCTCCAGGGATGCCTTGCCTCTTATTGACTCTTCTTTAGACTGACTTTCTCTTAAAAACAATAAAACATACTTCTTGTTGGAACTGATCAATTTCTTGGCTTGGTTGGCACTTACTAGTGAAATTTTCAACTTTCCTTTGTGTGCATTGATGATGAACAATTTTACATCCTTGATGAGCTGGTAATGGTTAGCTCTTCTCATGAATATCACATGACACATGTACATGTATGGACTCCCAAACACACCTCCACCTACATCAAGGGGAACCATATCTAGATCTACTTTAGTAATAAAATCAACACTGATAGTGATCTTGATTTAAATAGGAACAGAACAAATTAGAGATATGACCATAAATACAGAGATGCAACAGAAATAATACTTCATTTCATTGATGTAAAATACTGAAATATGCTTACAAAAAGGAATTGAAATAAATTAGCTCGGGCGATGGTAGCTTATCTTTGAGAAGAGATGTGGTGGCTACATGCCTCTCAATTGTCTTACAATGAGGCTTGAAGGCCTATTTATTGTTGAGAAACAATGGAAAACCCTAGACATCCAAAAACCTAACCCTAGGAGATGAAGCGCCAAACTAGGGGCCATGCTTTGGGTAAATTGGTACATCAACTTCCCAGGGTTGTAACTTTGGCATACGATCTCTATTTGATGTGAAAAATACTTCATTAGAAAGATCTATTCAAGGACTACAACTTTTGGGTGAGAAACATCAATCCATGGACCCATGTTGCTCCTAGTTTTCCCAAAAAATGTCATTTAGGGCCTCAAAATGGCTCCAGAAGTTTAGGACCCAAAAAACTACCAAAAATAGTAAATTGTGCTACAAATAAGGAAACTAAAAAATTGAAAGAAACAATGATGGAGGTCCAAGTGGAATAGGTAGGTGGCCACCAACATCCACTTGGATCATTCTTCCCTCCTTAGGAAGAAATGGTCCCCATTGCATTGAGTTCCTCCATGAGAGGAGGAAACTTCTGCTGAACTTCTTCCCTAGTGAGCCACTTGCCTTGGTGAAGGAGTTGGCCTGCTTTAACAACTCGATATAGTTGGATCCTTTGCTGTCGGGTGTTCTTGTTCTGTGTGTCCATGATTTGATTAGTTGTGGCCTGTTCCATGTAATATGGATTTAACTCTATCGGTGTGAGTTATTCTGCAATGTCTGATGTGTCTATTAATGGTGGGAAGTATGGTCAAAGGCAGTCCACATTGAACACTGGGTGCAGGCCAAGGAATGGGGGAATGCTAAGCTCAAATGCATTGTCTCCCACAACCTTGGTGATGGTGTAAGGACCATATCAGAGTGGTATGAGTTTCTGATAGGCTCTTATAAGGCATTCCTTTTGCAAATGCAACCAAAATTTGTCGCCCGCCTGAAACTTGTGTGGCACCCGATGTTGATCATGTCGCTGCTTGTACTTGGAATTTGATTTCTCCAGAATGTCGTGTACCTACTAGCGGATATGTTGGATGTGCTCAATGAAGTTGTTTTCCTTATCGGTTTTAAACTGGACATGAGCCAAATCTACCTGAGTAGTTGCAAATGGCATCTCCACATCAATGGGACATAGCGGTTGGAATCCCAAGCCCACCTGAAAGGGGTTGTGGCTAGCCGAGCTATGGAGTGTTGGGTTGTGTTATATTCTTTCCATGACTAGCCCACATATTTAATCGGGGGTTAGAGGGGGGGAGGTCACAGGGGGTTTGAGGGGTACTCGTAACCCCACTTTGTGGGGTCCGGGGCAGCGCCCCATAAAATTTTGGTTTTGGACCCTATGTTAGGTTGGGCGGACCCACCTATGGTTTTGTGCATGATTTTCACACATGTTTTTTGGATGTGATGGTTTTTGGTCCATGGTTTTGGATGCGATGGTTTTCAGTCCATGGTATTGGATGCTTTGGAATGTATAAATATGTATTATAACATTGAAAAGAACATAATGAAAAAATCAAGCTGGTAGTCCCGGTTTTGAGATTTAGGGGAAAATCTTTGTGTATATGTGTTTTATGTGTTATGCTCTTGCATTGTTTATTTTCTATGTTTTAGAATTCATATGCAAGTAATTTTTGTATGGGTTAAAACCTACATTTGGTATCAGAGCTGTTTTGGCTTCAAGGGGACGCCTTTGTTGCTGAGGGGTTTCGCTTGGGCCTGTGGTAGACCCTATTCAGTGGGAGATCTGTGAGATCGATTTTGGTCGTAAAAGAAGATGGTGAGCAGTGGAAAGATATAGATCAAGAAATTTAATGGTCAGAGTTTTGAGTTGTGGAAACTCAAGATGGAGGATCTGTTGGTGGATAAATATCAGTGGATTGCGGTAGATCCGGGTACTAAATCAACTGGAGTGTCTGATGAAGAATGGAAGAAGTTGGATTGAAAGGAAAAAGGCACAATGTGATTGTGTGTCTCAGATTCAGTATTGTTGAATGTGTCAGGGGAAGCTACGGTGAAAGCTTTGTGGGATAAGTTAGGGACTTTGTACCAATCTAAGTCTCTAGTGAATAAACTGTTCTTGCGGAAAAAGCTGTATAACCTAAGGATGAAAGATGGAGACTCGATGACAGAGCATCTGAACACATTTAATACTATGGTAAATCAGTGAACATCTCTTGATATTAAAGTTTCAGATGAAGATAAGTGCATCAGTTTGTTGTGTTCTCTACCAAATTCTTGGGATAGTTTGGTTATCACAATAGGTAGTAATGCAACTGCCTTGCAGTTTGATGAAATAGTCTCAGCCTTGCTGATGGAGGAGACGAGATGGAAAAATATAGAGAGCCAGAATGGTGATGCCTTGTATGTATGAGGGTGGTCCTAGAACTGAAACAAAAATAAGTCATCGAGTGGGAGATCTAAATCTAGAGGGAGATATAAATCTCTAGGAAAACCTGTAAAGGTGGTGTACTGGAAATGCGGAAAGGAAGGGCACTACAAAAGGGATTATAAATCTAAAGCTCCTGATAAAGGAAAGGGATATGATGATGCTCTTTCTGCAGAGGCAAAAACCACCTCAGATGAAGGTGGGGATGTGTACTTGTCTTCTTCAAGTACACATGTAGATCATGAGGCATGATTGATTGACTCAGGTGCATCCTTTCACTTCACGCCCCATAGAGAGTGGTTCTGCGAGTATGAGAAATATGATGGTGGTGATGTGTTCTTAAGGGATGATAGGAAGGCTAGAATCATTTGTCGTAGAAAAGTAAAGTTGAAGTTGCAAGGTGGAAGGGTTAGAACACTTCCAGGTGTCTTGCATATTCCTGCATTGGCCAGAAATCTGATTTCTGTAAGCAAGTTGGATGATGTAGGTGTAAAGACAGTGTTAGAGAAATATACCTACAAAATGGTTCGAGGAGCACTGGTATTGATGTGGGGAGTTTGAATTCGAACTCTATACAAGATGCAAGGTAGCACTGTTATTGACGGGTGGAACAATTCTGTGGTTCCTAAAAGTGGAGCAGAAAATCTAGTGGCCTCTAGAGAGAAGACCATGTTGTGGCATCAAAGGCTTGGACATATTGGAGAGAAGGGCCTTAAAATACTTCATGGTAAAGGTATGGTAGAAGGTATGAGTAATAGCTCTATGGATTTTGATTTCTGTGAAAATTGTGTATATGGGAAGCAGAATCAGGTGAGTTTCCCCGCTGGTAGTAAGAGGGCGAAACAGATATTAGAACTTGTGCATAGTGATGTGTTTGGACCTATGAAGGTTCCATCACTGGGTAATTCTGTGTACTATGTATAATTTATAGATGATTTCTCAAGGAATACATGGATATATTTCCTTAAGAATAAATCTAAATCCTTTGACAGGTTTAAATAATTTAAGGCTCTCATGGAAAATCAGATAGAGAAGAAGATAAAGGTGTTGAGAACAGATAATGGTGGAGAGTTTTGCAGCAAGGAATTTGAAGAATTCTGTAAGAAGTGTGGTATAGCATGACAAAAGACTACTCCATATACACCTCAGGAAAATGGAGTTGCAGAAAGAATGAATAAGACATTGATGGAAAGGGCAAGAAGCATGCTTAGTGGTCCCAGGTTAGGAGAGGAATTCTGGGTAGAGGCGGTGGATACTGCATGTTACCTGGTCAACAGGTCACCTTCATCAGTGTTGGAGGATAAGACTCCACAAGAGGTATGGACTAGTAAGAAACCATCTCTTTCACATATGAGGGTATTTGGATGTGATGCATATGTACATGTTCCAAAGGAGAAATGAACCAAGTTGGATAGTAAATCTGAAAAGTGCATCCTTATTAGGTATAAGGATGGTTTAAAGAGTTATAAGCTTTGGAACCCAGTAACAAGAAAGGTTGTGTAGAGCTGAGATGTGGTGTTCAAAGATGTGAAAGATGTTATTAAACATGAAGTCCAACCAAAGGAACCTTAAAAGATAGAGTTTGAGCTAGAGGAGGAAGGATCAGACTCTACAGCAGAGGAGGAATTAGAAGATGAAGAGCCACAAACTCCGGCTGCGAGAAGATCAGTTCGAGAAAGAAGGTAGCCAGAAAGGTATAGTCCATCTGCTTTCTGTTCATATTTTTCTTTGTTTGTTACTGATGGTGATCCTAGAACTGTGAAGGAAGCAGTGGATTCAGAGGATGAAAACTCTAGAAAGAGGCCATGGTTGATGAAAGGGCATCTTTGCACAAAAATGAGGCTTGGGATCTGGTGGAGTTGTCGGCTGGAAGGAAACCCATTGGTAGCAAATGGGTATTCAAAAAGAAGACAAATGTAGAAGGAAAAGTGGAGAAATATAAAGCTAGGTTGGTAGCAAAAGGTTATTCCTAGGTGTCGGGAATTGATTTTGGTGATATTTTTTCTTCTGTTGCCAAAGTAACTTCTATTAGATTACTTTTATTTGTTGCTGCTGCTTTTGATTTTGAGGTAGAACAGATGGATGTGAAGACAACATTTCTTCACAGGGATCTAGAAGAGGAAATTTACATGAAGCAACCTGAAGGCTTTGCGGTGAAGGGTAAGACAGAACTGGTATGCAAGTTAGAGAAGTCTCTGTATGGGTTAAAATAGTCACCAAGGATGTGGTATAAAAAATTTGATACATTTATATAGGGACCTGGCTTCACTAGAAGCAAAGCAGATCACTGTGCGTATGTTAAATTAATTGGTGACTAGGTTATTTATCTGGTCTTGTATGTGGATGATATGTTGCTGGTTGGACATGACAAAGAAATTATCTAGGATTTGAACACCCAATTGTCCTCTAAATTCGACATGAAAGATCTTCGTGCTGCAAACTATATTTTGGGCATGGAAATTAAAAGAGACTAGGCAAAGAGGAAGCTCTGATTAAACCAGAGGAAGTATGTCGAGACAATACTGCAGAGGTTTAATATGTAGGATAGTAAACCAGTGAAGGTTCCTATTCTTGTAGGTGTGAGGTTATCTGCTGAATAGTGTCCCAAGACATAAGAAGAGGAAGAGGACATGTCCCGTGTTCCATATGCAAGTGTAGTTGGTAGCCTGATGTATGCAATGGCCTGTACTTGACCAGACATTGTGCATGCAGTGGGAGTATTGAGAAGGTTTATGTCAAAACCAGGAAAGAAGCATTGGAGAGCAGTGAAGCGGGTTTTTAGGTATTTGCGTGGCACTAGTGATTATGGTTTGTGCTACTAAGGAAGACCAAGATTGGATAGAGTGTTGGATATTCACGGTTTTGTTGATGTAGACTGGGTTGGAGATCTAGATCAGAGAAGATCTACAAGTGGGTATGTGTTTAACCTATTTGGAGGTGCAGTCAGTTGGATGAGTAAGAAACAATTTGTAGTGGAACTATCAACTATAGAAGCAGAATACATGGCAGCCACTCATGCAAGCAAGGAAGCAGTTTGGTTGCAGAGATTATGTTCAAGTATGGGGTTAGTACAGTAAGTTATAAGGATAAAATGTGATAGCTAAAGTGCAATTTTCTTGGCAAAGAACCCTACATATCATTCAAAGACAAAGCACATTTTAGTAGCACTTTGTGAGGGATATGATAGAAGAAAAAAAGGTATTACTGGTGAAGGTGGACACATTGAAGAATAATGCAGATGCATTGACAAAATATGTGATCTCTGAGAAGTTCTCTTGGTGTAGAGAAACAATGGGCATTGTAGGGCTGGATAAATGACTAAGCTCTCTTGTGGCCCCCTGTGGAAAGAAAACAACAAGTGGGAGAATGTTGGGTTGTGTTATATTCTTTCCACGACTAGCCCACGTAGTTAAGTGGGGGTTAGAGGGGGGAAGGTCATAGGGGGCTTAAGGGGTACCTGTAACCCCACTTCATGGGGTCTGGGGCAGCGCCCTAGAACATTTTGGTTTTGGACCCTATGTTAGGTTGGGCGGACCCACCTATGGTTTTGTGCTTGATTTTCACACATGTTTTCTGGATGCAATGGTTTTCAGTCCATGGTTTTGGACGCGATGGTTTTCGGTCCATGGTATTGGATGCTTCGTCATGTATAAATATGTACTGTAACATTGAAAGGAACATAATGAAAAAATCAAGTTGGTAGTCCTGGTTTTGGCATACAGGGTTAATCTCTGTGTATATGTGTTTTATGTGTTATGCTCTCGAATTGTTTATTTTTTGTGTTTTAGAATTCATATGCTGGTAATTTCTGTACGGGCTTAAAACCTACATGGAAAGCCCAGTTATGGCTGTGCTGGACATAGGGGAGGCTCTCATCCCACATGTGTGGATTCTTTGAGTTGTACATGCACAAAATGTGTATGATCATCCTATTGATGACCTTTGTCTGGCCATCAGTTTGGGGATGGAAAGCTGTGGACTTAGTGAGCTTGGTGTCCAACATTGACCAGAGACTAGACCAAAATGCATTGAGGAACATGTTATCTCGATCTAATGTGATATATTGTGGGATCCAAAAGTGTATCCACACTCATTCAAAGAGGAGTTTAGCAGTGGCTTTTGTTGTAATATTCTTCTTGCAGGTTGCCATAATGGCCATCTTCGAGAAGCTCTCGACGTCCAAAAAAATACAGTCATTGCCATGCTTAGTAAAAGGAAGGCTCGACATGTAATACATGGATATGAATTCCCAAGGTCGACTAGGGGTAGATAACGAATTATAGAGGCCTTGCTTCTTGATGGTTGGTTTGGAAATGGCGCAGGAAATGCAGGATTTGATGTACCTCCCGACATCCTATCGAATATTTGGCCAATAGAAATAATTCTGCAATACTGCCACCATTTTCTTGACCCAAATTGCCTAGTAGCCCGACTATATTATGCTTCCCAAATCATCTTGGCACACTCACTTGAAGGAACACAAAGGTGACCCAGGTGGCATAATAGGTCATCCTGGAGGCGAAAATTTGGAACATGCTGACCCTCCAAGAGCATCTGGTATGTGTGGCCAAATTATGGGTTGCTTTTGTAGAGAAGTGGCCAATCAGAAGTCTCATGCCCACAAGAGTTGAGCATGGTGGTTAATGCCATGATCGGTGGTTAATTGAGGCAATCTGCAACGTTATTGGTGCTACCTTTCTTATACTTCATATTCAAATTGAACTATTGTAGGTATGTGGACCACTTCTGATGGTGATCATTATGCAACTTCCCTTGCATCTTTATGAATTGCAAGGGCCAGTGTTTTGTGTGGATGACCGTTTCCTTCCCCAAAATGCAATTCTTCCATTGTTGGAAGGCCTGCACAATGGAATACATCTCTTTTTCATAAGTGGGATACTTCTAGACTGTGTCTGAAAGTGTCTCACTATGATATGCCACTGGATGCCTGTGTTGAGTAAGGATTGCCCCAATAGAATAGTTAGAAGAATTTACCTTGACCTCAAATGGCTATTGGAAGTATGGTAAGGCGAGCAATGGTGCCGAGCATAGGTGATGTTTTAACTCTGTGAATGCCTTCTATTGAGATTCAGAACAAAATAATATTGCTTCCGCTCCTCCCTTGGTGACTTGACTCAAGGGCCAAGTGATATGAAAGAATCCCAACATGAACCTGCAGTAGAAATTATCAAGACCCAAAAATCTCTGGAGCTAGCCAATCTTGAATGACTTGGATCTTGGTTGGATCCACATGCACTCCCCATTCATCAATAACGTATCCTAGATACTGAACTTGGATCATGCCAAAAGTGCATTTCTCTAAATTGGCACATAGATTGCATTGCCGCAATGTTTGGAGAACCTATCGGATGTGATGGAGGTGCTCTTCCCAACTCTGGCTGAAGATCAGGATGTCATCCCAGTATAACACTTAAAATGAGTTGGTGAATCGCCACAAGATGTCATCCATCAAGCCTCATGAAGATTGCAGGAGCATTGGTCAACTCAAAAGGAATAAACAACCATTCAAAAAGGCCCTCCTTGGCATTGAAGGCAGTATTCCACACATCGGATGGTTTGATTGGTACTTGATGATATCCTGACTTCACGTCGATCTTGCTGAAATATTTCCCCCCTTCAGTTCATCCATAAGGTCATCAATTCATGGGATCGGGTACCTATTCCAGACAGTGATCTTGTTTAGCGCCCGATAGTCAATACAGAGTCTCCAAGTCCCATCCTTCTTCTTTACCAACATGATCGGGCTCCCATAGGGCAATGAACTCTATCAGATGTGACCTTTTTGTAGCAGTTCTTGAATCTACCTCTTGATTCTGTCATTATCCAGAATGGAGCACCGATAAATTGGTCCATTGGGGTGCGGGGCACTTGGGGTCAGATTGATGGAGTGCTTGATCTGGCAATGCAGAGGCACCCTGCAAGGGAGGTAAAGATGTCCTTGTACTCCTCCACGACCTTGTTCATCTGTTGTTGTCATGCAGAGGGACCCTGTCTGGAGGTCGTGGCCACCGTATTCTTCTTTCCTTGAGGGCATATCATTAGGAAAACAAATTTCCTAGTTTTGGAAATGGGCTTACTGCATTGTTTTGCAGTAACCAAAGTGATGGCAGTAGCCGGTGCTACCTTTGATATCCTATACAAGTTATTTCCCAAAGTAACGATAACAACACGAGGCCTTGACTCATACACAACATGTCGCTTCCACAAGTATGGTTGGCCTAATAATACATCACAAACATCAAGGGGAGCAACATCACACAATACCTCATCTGTGAAGGGATTGATGTTGTATGGAAGGCGACACTGCTAGCTCACGCGAAGATCCCGTCCTTGTTGAAGCCACTCGATGTTGTACGATTGTGGATGTGCTATGGTCGGTAATCCCAGTCACTTCATGACCTTTTCCAGAATGAGGTTCTTTTGGCTCTCGCTGTCGATAATGAATTGTAGAGGGGAACCCTTTACCCACATCTTGGAGTGAAAGAGGCAGTAGTCCTCCTCAGGATCTTTGGGTTCCTCCTTCTGGATCTTCGTGGTGGAAACAATGGCGTTGGGCTCTGCATCAATAATCTTCTTCCCTTTCTCATTCCCCTTATCAGGTTCTATCTTAGAGTCAAAACATGCATCTAATTTCGAAGATTTGAGCTTGGCTACTAGTGATTTCTTTGCCTGACACTCACTTGTGTTGTGAGTGGAGCTCTTATGGAACTTTGACCACTTTCCTGTGTCCTTCTTCAGCTTCGTGTTGTTTTTATTTTCTTGCGATTTTGGCGGGTTTTCTTGGGCCACCCCAACTTGGCCGTGTCCTTTGTTCAGTGATTTTGGGGGCACCTTTCCCTTGCTTCAGATTCACAGATCCAAAGTTTCGCTTTTTCTGTTTAAACTTTTGCTCAATCTTGATAGCGTATCAGTACGTTGTGCCGAGCAAGGAGATGTCCAGGAACTCCTTCTCGTCCTAGATGTACTTGTGTAGGCAACAACGGTATTTGAGTACCAAATGAAGCTTATAATCCTTGATGCTGAAATTTGTGCAAAGGTTATAAAAAATATTGGTAACTCCGACACGTCTTGGTCCCTTCCCTGCCGCAGCGTGGTCCACTTTATGTATTTATCCTCATAGCTTTTGACAGGGTAGTACTGCTCCTTGAGGAATTCCGGAATGAATTCCAAGTGGGTGCGGCTGAAAATAGTGAGTCTGTACTTTCATCCTTATGCTCATAGTAGATTTCCCACCATTCCTTGACATGGGGGGCGGCTTTGAGAAGAGCGAAAGTAATCTTTTCCCGACCGGAAAAATCATGAACAAAAAAATACCCTTCTAGAAGATTTAACCATTTATCTACAATGTCTGCATCTATCTGGCCCTCAAATATGGGAATGTCAAAATTAACTTGTACCTTAAAGGGTGTGGTGCTTCTAGAGTAGCTGTTGGAAGTAGACGTGTCGCCCTTGGGTAGCCGTTGAAGGATCTAGGCAAAGTTCTCCATCATCACATTCCTTTGTCACTCGAGGGCCTCTTCAAGAAAGATTTTGATAGGATCTCCTACCCCCTCATCTTTCTTTTCATTCACCATGGGAGACTGTTGGGATTTGAGAGGTTGATCTTGGAAATGTTTGACTAGTTCAAGCCCTAACTCCTTATATCCTGACCTCGTTGGGGACATGCAAAGAAAAACAGAGAAAGAGCAAACCGCTCTGATACCACTGATTCTGATTTAAACTGGAGCGCAAAAAATTACAGATATGACCATAAATATAGAGATGCAATAGAAATAATACTTCATTTCATTGATGTAAAATATTGAAATATGCTTACAAACAGGGATTGAAATAAACTAGCTTAGGCGATGGTAGATTATCTTTGAGAAGAATGTGGCGGCTACATTCCTCTCAACTGTCTTACAATGAGGCATGAAGGCATATTTATTATTTAGCAACAATGGAAAACCCTAAACATCTAAAAACCTAACCCTAGGAGATGAAGCGTGAAACTATGGGCCTCGTTTCGGGTAAATTGGTACATCAACTTCTCGGGGTCATAACTTTGGCATACGATCTCTATTTGACATTCACAATACCTCGTTAGAAAGATCTATCTAAGGACTACAAGTTTTGGGTGAGAGACATTGGTTCATGGACCCATGTTGCTCCCAATTTTCCCAAGAAATGTCGTTTAGTGCCTCAAAATGGCTCTGGAAGTTCAAGACCCAAAAAACTTCCAAAAATAGTAAATTGTGCTACAAATAACGAAACAGAAAAATTGAAAGAAACAATGGTGTAGGTCCAAGTGCAATAGGTGGGTGGCCACAAATATCTACCTCGATCAGATAGAAAATCTATTTTTTCATTGTTTTGTTACCTTCAACATTGCATCCTTATTTACCCATCCCATTGGATATGGGTTTGGATGATTGCGAACTTCTAGCCCCAAATTATTGACTAGCTTTGTTGCAATGATATTATCCTCTTATCCTGAGTCAAACAAAGCATTAATATTTGTCTTCTTGTCCTGTATCTTTATATGGAAGAGGTTGGTCATTTCTTTCTCTTCCTCTTGATGAAAGCTACTCAAATTCATCTCATTCTGCACGGATGTACAGACAATATTCTCATCCACATCCGAGTTTCTTTCAACTTGGTTGCTTGAATTAGTAGTCATGAGATTCTTCTTCTTATTATCTTTCTTCTTGTTCTTCAAGTTTAGCTCTGGATGCAACTTCCAACACTTCTCCTCAATATGGCTATCAATGATGCAATGGTTGTTGTGGTTGCTGGGATCTTTGCATTGGTATGTTGTGGCTACCATGTTTTTATCTTTTCCCCCTTTTTTCTTCTTCGTCCCCTCCTTAGAAGCTTCATGTTTCTCCTTTTTATTTGATCCACTTGATTGCGCTCTTTTCAGGCCTATGTTATCCAGGTATTGTGCATGTACCAATTTGGGCTTGAGTAATATCACTTACTCACGTAGATGGTAGTGCAGATCCCCCAAATACTTGAGGAGTACATCTCGGTTCTTTGGATAGATACCAAAAATTATAGCCATATTTCTGAATTTTATGGTGTACCCCTGAATGCTTTGGCCTGAATTTTGAATCAAGTAATGCCAGTAGATCCATTGGTCCTCCACATACCAAATGGGATAAAAATGTGACTTAATGAGGGTTTTGAAGTCATCCCACTTAGTCAATGGAGGTTCTCCCTCCAACCTCATGGTTTCTATATGGATCTCCCACCAAGTCAATGCATGGCCCTCTAATTTTAGCCGCATGAATAAGATATTTTTTTCCTTCCTCGATTTGATGAACGCTGAAACAAACTTCTAGTTGCTACAACCAGTGGTTCAGCTTCAGAGAATTGATCTCATTGCGATACCGTTTGATATGAAATTTTTCTTTTGTTTTTAAGAGGGATTGATTCACGACACTCGAAATAGGTTGATCTTTTCCGAGTTCTTTCTTCAGTTGGTTCTCTATGTCTTCCCGATATCTGGATCCTCCTTTTGATTTATCCTCTACATTTAAACACCCATACTCTCCAAATATCCCCATCTTATTTCTTAGGGCCACCGTGAGGAGGTTTACATTGCGATTTATATCTACGATTTGTTGTTCAAGTTGTCAAAACCTCACCTCTGCAGGATCATGAGGTTCGTTTACATATTCAATGGCCATGATTAGGGTTTTACAATTTTTTTCCCCACTGATCTAGATCCATGTGATCTCAAAACAATAACCAAAGAAGCCTAGTTTGATACCAAATGATCCATAAACTAACATTGATATTCCACTAGACAGTTTGTCACAACAAATCTAAATTTTATATTAAAACTTTGAAAGTTATACACTATTACAATTTTTAAACTTTAAGATCTATGGATTTAACTGTAATTAGTGCATGCATATGAATAGAAATTATAAAAAAAAGTAGATAATGAAAAAATAAGCACACACACACAAGACACAAGATATGCTCTCTGGGAAATGCTTTTGGGAGAAAACCCAGCTAGAAGGTGAGGCCACTTCGCTCTCTTTCTTTGTCTAGAAATATGGCTGTAGGTATAAAGAAGTAATGCCTTGGGCCCATGGGCTGCTACAATGCATGGATCCTCTCTGTGTGCTCTACCTCATATCTCTCCTATCTATATTTTCTCAGCTATGGAACAAAATTCTCTCGAAAGAATGAGATGCCTCTTCCTCCTAGTGGCCCGGTTATAGCACAACCCAATAGCTTACTAGTGGTTAATTTTGACTACATAAACTCTCAACTAGAGTTACAATATAGACTCTTCTAGAGTCTTTTACATCACAAACACGTGGCTAGGCCCTTTTTCCACAAATAATGGGGGTTGACACGACATCTTCCGAACTATAGGTGTGAAAATAGGAAGTTCAAATTTTGAGTGGCATAATTTTTGCATACGAACTTTGATTGACACAGTTCTTGCGTTGTTGGAAAGGGATCTATGTGTAGAATAGCAAGAAAGGGTGCCACACTATAGTGACATAGTTTTACCCTAGAAAAACATCGTTTGATGCATCAAAACACTCCTCGAAGGTTTCAAACCCTGTTTCGCCCAACTGGGTCCTGCTGGTAAATAAAGTGTCATGAGTTGATTCCTTCACTTTTTCCACTCCAAATGCATCGAGACGAATGCAAAAATATATAATGATCCAATTCGGATCAAAGTAATTCACCTTGTTCATTGGAAACATTCATGCCTCATATGTACGATTGTACAATAGTTTGGATTTCATGGTGCGAACCCACAAGATCCCATTATCCAACTCACTCACCAAATCTAAGTGAAAAAACCAAGTCAAGAAGGAGATTTAAGAGTACTTAGAGAAGTTGAGACAGGTTACCACCAAGAAGGATTTAGAGTTGAAAAAACAAAAAATTCATAACTACATTAGTGGTCTCGTCACTTGCTCTTAGCCAAAGTTATCATACTTCCCTCTGTGTTTTTATGTGGTCAAGGAATAACATTACCACCCACTACTAGGTCTCCTACTCCAAACAGTTTAAGGTCTAGTTGGGACTTCATATCGGGGATATCCCTTGAATGTTGGTAGGTACAACATCAATAAGGTCGAATGAGTGATCAAGTGAGGAGGGGAGCGATCCCATCCTATTGAAACGTGGCCATAAGTGAATTGAGCAACAAAGGAGAAGCTTCATAGGAAACTAATAATGGAGACAATCCTAGAGGTAGTCCAATCATGGGGGCTCAATGGCAAGCTTGACCCAAAGTCCAATGTTTTCCAAGGGCAACAAAAAAGCCAAGATTTGAGGTTCCAAATAATAAATTGGAAAACTACCGCAAGTTCATGAAGGATCATGCATTGATCTATAATTTCATTGGTATATGGCCCTAAGAGATGGATATTGTTAAGTGGATCTAGTTAAAATGGTATTCGAATGGCCATATTAATATGAAATTGGGAGCTCAAGGTTTCTTCACAATCATTTTCACCAGCTTGGATGATAAGGAAAGGATTTTTGAAAATGGGTCATACTTTTATTATAACGTTGGTATCTTCGTGAATTTCTAAGAAGAATGTTATAACTCAGATTAGGATAAATTCATGGTAGCTCTATTTTGGGTTCAACTTTTTTCCCTGTTAATCAATTTTTGTGATTTAGAAATTTTAGAAGGAATTGGGAATTCTATTGGAAGATTTATTAAGGTAACATACTCCACTTGTTGCGGGAGATATAAATCATATGATCAAGTATGTTTCTATATGAACATAATTGATCATGTCCTTGAATTTGTTGAGTTGGAATATCAAGATGAGTTTTGGAAGAAACCACTAGACTATGAGCACATTCCCTTTCATTGCTAGAAATGTCATGAATATGGGCATTTATTTAGGGAATGCCCTCTGAATCAAATGGGCATTGAGGAAAAGTATGCCCCCAAATAATTGCCTAAGACGTAAGAAGACCACAAGGTTTTTTAAGAGGTATCCTATAGAAAATGGTCAACAAATCCCCCTCAGATGAATACCTAGCCGCAATGATGATATTAATAGAATCAAAATAGGTTTGAGGCTCTGCAAGTAGAAGGTGAAATCTCACAAGAGGGGGCCCATGAACAAGGAAATGTAAATGCTAGGGTTCTGCCAAAGAACACCACAAGGTGGAAATGGAAAGCCCAGGGAGAATGATCAAACAAGGAATATAATGAAAAATATAAGGGTCAAACGAATATGGAGATTGATGGATCAAAGGAAGAGCTAAGCACAAAGGAACAAGTGTTCACGATGCTTATGAATGAATGGAAGAACTTTGATGAGTGATTTTTACAAGAATATTAGAAGAAGCTTTATCGAGATACATTCCAGCATTATCAGGCCCCTCATGATCAACTAGATTTGATTGGTTCACAACTTCGCCATAACCTAGATCAGGGTGGGAAGGAAAAGGAGGGAAGAAATTGGGCTGCAAGAATTTACAGGAATCAATACAGATGGTCATAGATTTTTTAGTTAACCTGGGAAGGGTGGTACCTATTTTAGAAATATTCCATCAAATTAACAAATCTTCTCAATGATTATAATCTCCTGGAATGTAAGAGGCCTCAACAGTCAAGGAAAACAAATCTACCTGAAGGAAATAATAAAATAGAAACAACTGAGCATCGTGATGCTTCAAGAAACTAATTTTTCTAAGGAATGAATAAGAGAAATCATACTAGGCATGAGACCTCTATATGAGGTCATGGCCCTTGATGCAAAAGGTAGTGTGGATGGGCTAGCCATTCTCTGGAATCCAAGAGAGACCCTTTTTGAAAATTGGGTCAGTATGCCTTGTATCATCTCGGGGAGATTCAGACATATCAGTCCCTGAGATTGGGCCCTATTATCGTCTGGCTATGGCCCTCACATTCCAAGAGATAAAGTAACTCTCTTCCAAAACATAGGAAACCTAAGAAATCTAAGCTTGAAAGAGTTATAGATAATTCGTGGAGATTTTAATCTAATCACCTCAATTGACAAGAAAAATGGGAGGATTAGGAGAATGGATCTCAAGATGGAAGCATTTAGAGATATGATCATAGATTTGAAATTGGTAGACATTCAAATCATTAATGGAATGTACACATGGAATAATTGACTAGGGGGATCTCACCAAGTTGCCTCACACCTGGACCAATTTTTGGCATCAGAAAATATTATAAGCAGAAATATTTTCTTCAAAGCCTCTATTATTCCATGCTTAGGATCAGACCATTGGTTGATCATACTGGAAATGGATCTAAAATTGGCTCCCAGAAACATTCCTTTTAGATTCAAATCCTTCTTTCTCTGAGACACCTCCTTTCTTACCAAATTGGAAAGTTGGTGGAAATCTAGCTCATTGTAAGGAAGGAACTATATGCACACTTTCCAGCTTAAACTAAAATATCTCAAGCTTCAGATCAAATGGTGGAATCAATTGGATTTTGGCAGTATTATGAAGGACCAGAGATATCTCCAATATTGATTATAGAATATTCAACAAGGAATGGTCAATGAAGGCCGCTAATGGAATTTAGTAGTAGAACAAGGTTAAATCCTAAATAATATTGAGAAAAGGAGAAAGAAAGAGGAATTCCTTTAGAAACAAAAGTCAGGATCCAGTGGCTTAGGGAAGGGGAGAGGAAAATTCACTTCTTTCACAAAGCCATGATCCAACATCATCAACATAAACAAATCTTTTCTCTAAAAGACGCATCAAGAAATTGTCTTTATGAAGATATGAAAAAACTTCTGGTAGACCACTTCCACTCCATCCTCTCAGATCCAATTCTAGGTCATTCAGAGGCCATTAAGAGAATAACCTGTCATATTCACCAGCTAGTTTGTAGGGACCAAAACCTGGCCCTGATGCAAACAATCACTCTAGAGGAAGTAGAGGATGTTGTCAAAGGGATGACCAAAAATAAAGTGTAGGGTCTAGATGGGTTCATGACAGAATTCTTTCAGGAAGCTTGGTCCTTAATTGGGAAAGATATATGTGATGTGGGGGAGGATTCATGTAGATCCCGAAAGGTACACGCTGGCCTTAACTCTACTTTTATCTCTTTTATTCCTAAATCTACCTATTTTGAGGACCTTGAAGGTTTCAGACCTGTTGTGTTGTGTAACTTCATTTATAAAATATCCACTATTAAGGTCATGCATCTAAAGCCTCTTTTGCCTTTCCTTATATCCCCCAAGAAAACTAATTTTATCCAAGGGCGTCAAATTCTGGATGGAATCATAACAACTCAGGATATTGTCCATTCTCTAAAAAATCTTAAAGTCCCCAAAATGGTGATCAAGCTTGACCTCTCTAAAGCCTATGACCACCTTAGTTAGCCTTATCTTCTTAATACCTTGAAAGCTTTTGGTTTTGATCCTTGATGGATCAATTTAGTTTCTCCCCTCATCTCTTCCTTGATTTTCTCAATTCTGATCAATGGCTCCCCTCTAGACATTTCAACCCTTCGAGGGGCATTCATTAGGGAGACACCTTGTTCCCCTTCCTCTTTATCCTAGCAACAGAAGGTTTGGGTTGTTATATTAAGCCAATAGTTAAGTCGGACACATTAAAGGCCTTTGCCTCTGGGGTATTATCTTCTGATCATTCATCAACAATTTGTGGAAGACATTATGCTCTTTTGTGAAGCTTCCATCCAAGAAATCTGAAATATCAAAGGTATTCTAAATTATTTTATGCAAGCCTTAGGAACTATGATTAATAATGATAAATCAAATATCTTCTTATTTCACACCCCTGCCCCTACTCAAATATTCGTGGCCCACTTCTTGGGATTTGGAATTGGTTCTCCACCCTCTAAATACTTGGGTATTCCTCTGGTGGTTAATTCTTTAAAAACTTATTGTTGGAAAGATATTATTCAAAACATCAAATCAAGGTTTCATGGATGGTCCTTTAGGGATCTCAATTTAGTAGGCATGGCGGTTCTTATGAGATTCGTTCTTCAATCAATTTCGATATACCATATTTTTGGTATGGCTTCCGCCAAGACCTTATGCTTTGCAATGGTTGAGATATTTAAAAGGTTTCTATCGAGAGGAGCTTAAGAGGACAAGAAATGGGCCCTAGTTTCCTAGCCCAGTGTTATAAAGCCAAAACAAGCTAGAGTTTTGGTTCTTAGGGAAACCTATATCCTAAATCAAGTCATGGGTGCTAAACTATGGTGGACATGGCAACAGTGGGTTTTGACCTATCAAAGCTCATATGGAATAGGAAATATCAAATGCTAGATTATTTTGAAGGAAAATTAAGAATCCTAGAAACCGCTAAGGGGTATTTAATATTGAATCTAGCATCAATTAATAGAGATATTATTAGAACCCATACCTTTTGGTAAACCTATGATGGAAAAAGAACACTTTTCTGGTAAGACTCATGGAAACAACGAGATTAGTTATTTAGCAGACGGGACCTTGGGGACATATTCATGTTTAAAAACAATCAAAACTGTTCAATGGTGAATCATTTTTGGCGACCTTCCTCAGATCCAGTTTGTAGACAGTGGAAAGGGAAACAAGATTGGATGAACCCCCCATAATATAATTAATGGGAGAATATGAAAAAATTTCTTCACTCTAGGATGATTGCAAATCATAAGGTCAAGATATATTAATATGAGGCTACTCAAGTAAAGGAATTTTCAACATAAAGCAAGCATACACACTTGTAGCAATAGAGAATCAAGAAAATCTTAGCTCCCTATGGATAAAGATTTGGACAGGGCACCTTTGGCAGAAAGTGTCATATTTATTATGGTTGGCATGCTGTAGAAGAATTATAATGTAGGATCAACTCCAAAAAACAGGAGTTCAAGGACCCTCACTCTGTAGCTTGTGTGGATCACAAAGTGAATATATGGAGCACCTCTTCTACCATCTAGATTGAGATAATAATAGTGTCAAGGAATCAAGTGAAATTTGAAGGAAAGGTATTTCTTAAGTCAACTCTTCCGCCATCTAGATTGTGATAATAATAGTATCAAGGAATCAAGTGAAATTTGAAGGAAATGTATTTTCTGAAGTCCTATTTTGAATCGAGCATGGAGTATAGATTTAGGATTTGTCCTCTAGGCAATATGTAAAGAGCGTAAAAAAATGAGTTTTAAGGGGAAGAGACTCTCTGAGGAAGAAGTTTGGATTGAGATAATTTAGAAAATTTGGGAAACAATCTTAGCAGAACCTTGGCATATGGATGATTGGTAGGTGGCCCCTCACAAAACTTGGTTTCTAACTATTTTTAATATATTACTTCAAGTGCTTGCCTTGCCCTCATGGAAACACTTGGTTTCCCCTAGATCCTCTCCTTCAAGCTTCTCAACTCCCCCTGTTGGTTTTATTAAATGTAACTTTGATGAAGACTCCAAAGGAAACTCAGTAGATGATGGGTATGGAGGCCAGTTCAAATATTCTCAATCTCAAGTGACACTAATTTATGGAGTGGATTATGGATATGCGCGTAATAATGAGGTAGAATTCAACTCTGTAACACATGCGCTCCTCATAGCTAAAATAAAGGGCTATAGAAGATTGGTGATAGAAAGAGATTCTACCCTTGTCATTGAAATGGTTAAAAAACTAAACCATAGAACTCATTGGGAGAAACTCAATCATAGCTAGAGGACTATTGGCTTAGATCAATACATCAATGAGCTCATTCCCTGTTTTGACTACATCATCCCCTCCCATGTTAGGAGAACAAGAAATAAAGCTGTTGATTTTTTTGCAAACTAGGGCTTTCATTAATATTGGAAGGGCTCTTGATTCTTCTTGGTCTGTTCCAATTTTTCAAGAAATTAGTTCTTTAAGGTAGATACTGTATCAGGATGCTAATACCAACATGGATCCAAAATATGCTGTAAACCAAGGCCCTTGTTTGGTGTGTGTACCGACACATCTATTCCTTCAGGATCTAGGACATGTGTAAACTTGAGGAAGGAAGGATCAGTGGGACACAAAGCCACTACCTTTGCATGTTTGGAAAGGAAAGCATGATGGTAGTGTGTATGCATGTAGTTATTATTGATGTAACTAACCTGAATGACACCTTATTGAGGTGGTTAACGGTTTTCCTTTGCTCATTCTCCAATATCAGTTTGTTGGTCATTGTCTCTGATATTAGTATAGTGGTCTTGGGTCACTCGTGGTTGTTTGAGAAGGGAGCTACGCTAGTGGGCTACTCTAGTGTAGTTGGTTCCCTTAGTGTCATGTCCATAGATATCAAGTATGTTATCTTTGTCCATCCTTTTCATAACTTTCTCTTGGCATCCTTCATGCATGTGCCAATTCGAAGGGTAAGGCTTGATAATATGGGTTCCACAAGCAGGTGGAATATCAATCACGAATTATGGAAAGATATCGATGGGTTTTGCTATGAATTTTCTGCATTATATAACATTGTCTTTGTTCTCTTTAGAATTGTGGTGTCTTGCATGGAAATGTATTGTATTTCTAGAGCTCAGAGTTCTCTATATGCCACATGTATGGTTTTTTGTGTTCGCCATATCCTTAATTTTCTATTTGATCAGAATCTGGTTTGGGGAAAAAATTAGCTCAAAAACCAAAGTGCTCATAATCATTAGAAACCTAAATGACCATGTCTATGTTGGAAAAATGATCCCAATGCAACTCCTTTTGTTCAAAGTGGAGTTCGTATGAGGAATATAGAGCCCGCTAACTACTTTGCCAAATAGTGGGTTTTTTGAAAAAAAATGTATAGTCAACAGTTCGTACTGCTGATGTGGAAGATGACTGGACAGGGTCAATGGATGGTAAACATCCAATTAGATTTCGAAAAGTGTTAGATGGTGGTTGGTTTTTAGATTGGTGACGTGGCACGTTTGTATTGGTTAATGGAGGACCAATGAGGAGGGGACAAGTGGCAAGCCCGGAGGTCACCATGTATCCCTCCCCAAAGGTTGGGTTATGGTGTAGTGATAAAATTTTATGCCAGGTTGGGGGGTTGAACTCGGGACCTACTCCAAACAAAACTCATGCCATACCACTACACCGCCATGTTGTTTCTTACCCATAACGTTCATTGCATATATTTAAACTTTATAATGTTTGTGGTTAGGGGTTAGGAGGGCTAGCCCTCCCATGTGAACACCACCTAAACGTCCGACAGCCACGGTTTATCCAAATGATGGCCAAGATTAACTGCCATCTTAAACAACGAAAAATACCATGACATGTGTTTGCTATCCCATAAACCGCCAAGGTCAACGGTTCCATAACCGCACGGAGATTGCGCTAACTGTTGACAAACCATGACATGTGACCTATTCCACGAAGACCGCCGGGTTAAGCTAACGGGTTGCATTAAACATAGTATTTGCACGCTAACCCCAGATTAGTGCTTAATTAATCCGAGTTAACACTAATTAAACTCACAATTTAATTTAGTAGAGATTATGGTATAACCTCCAAAGTTGACGCTAACTCTAGTTTTAGTGGAGTTAACTGGAATTCCTCTAGTTTTAGTGGAGGATTACTAGGAGAAAGTAGTTTTGACCATAACTTGGGCAAAATTCGACCAAATGGAGATCAGGAAAAGGTGTTCCTAGCTAATTTTGATGCTTTGAGTCCATTGAAGTAGATTTCAGGAGCAATAGGGCATTGTAAACTATACTTTTTTCCATTTTGAGAAAATACAGAGGCCCAAGCCATGGAAGCTGGACCAAGGAGATGTAGCCCAGGAGGGGTGAAATCCTTCATCAAAACACCATGTTAAGTGTTATTTTGAAATTTATTCTCTACATTTACTTGTTATTGTTCAACACTTGTTTTAAAGTTATTTTTCTCATGTATTTCATATAAAACTTGAAAAAATTGACCTATTTCCATTCACAAACACCACCAGAAAACCTATGCACATGAAGAAATTGACAAGAATTTGTTTATAAATTTGAAGTTGAAATTAGCCCAACAAAAGTAACCTTCAGTAAAAGATCAAGTTGGTATCAGAGAAAAGGTTATTTTCTTGATTTCTTGAGAATTTAATTGTGTGCAAGTTTATGTGATGGCAGCATCAACAAGTGACATTTCTAATCCATCTTCCTTAGCAAGACTCTTTGATGAAGAGATGTTGCAAGAGCTTATCATCATGAGAGATATGGTGCAAGAGTTGTATGAAGATAGGAAGGAGAACACTATACTTCAAGAGCAGTTGATGGCCATGAAGGAGGAGAAGCAAGAGCTTCTTGAAAAGATGCATGAGATGGATATTCAACTCCACCATGCCAAGGAAACCCTAACCAAGTATGTGCATGAAAATTAGGTATGCAATTCAATTTTATCTTCAATTTGATCTCAAAATGAATGTTTTGGTGTTTTTGAAAGACACACTAGAGGAATAGGGTCCAAATTATTGATGAATATGGGCTATGGAGGTAAAGGGTTAGGTAAACATGTACAAGGCATAGTTGAGCCAATTGTTGTTGAAGAAAGGCCTAGGTATTTAGGTCTTGGTTATGGACAACGTGATGGAGAATACTCCAAAGACAAGGAGGCATATGGAGGTGTTCCAAGAAGAACTTTCATTACATGTTCATTACCTCAAGCTTGTGAAGTTTTTGTTCATGAGGAATGCAAAAGTTTTATACCCACTTTGCAAGAAGATGCTCATAAGCATGCAACTAGTGGAAATGGAAAACAAGGGGATGTTGAAATCTCTAAGGTCATTGAAACCATTGTTGGTTTTCTTAAGAGAGTCACTACCTCATCAAAATCACCTCCTCAAGAAGGCATCAAAGGTGAATGTGCAAGGTATAAATATGTCATTAATCAAGTTTCTTTTGATTATAATAAACATCGTAAATATTCACAAAAGATTTGGAGAAAATTTACATGTTTTTTTTTGTTGTTTTGATAACCATATTATTTTGAGGTGTTCGAAGAGGATAGCCATACACAGGAAAATTTCAAAACAAAAGAGATAGAAAGCCAAAGGTCCATTGGATAATGGAAACCATGTTGAAAAGAAGTTGCAATCATTTTGCACTCATTGCCATAAGCATGATCATCTTGTAGACAAGTATTGGACTTTAAATCCAACAAGTCATCCATGACATTTGAAGAAGGTGGAGAGATATTTTGGCAAGAATGGAAAAGATGATTCCATAATTGATGTGGATCAAGATGATACACATGATGAAATGCACCTGCAAGAAGCGCCATTTAAATGGTTTGGAAGGAGATGGTTAGATTTCTTAACCAAATGAAGCCTTGCATTTCTTTTGATAATTGATGCAAATTTTTCATTTCCTTATTGATGCATTTCCTTGTATTTGGATGCATTTCTTTTTTCTTGAAAGTATGTTGCATATTGCATGAAGCAAGGTGTTCGAAAGTGAAGTATGTTGACTCACCTTGTTGCAACAAATTTGGTCATTTCAGCTCATACCAATGGGATTCTTGTACTTGTGAGAGGGTTGAGAATTGTTATACATGCATGAGATTTTGTGCGTGTGAACAGTGAAATTTTTTATAGTTTCATTGTTCTTGAACATGCATGAGTGATTGACTTGTGTTGGTTGATTGCTTTGTTAACATGTATGTTGTCAACTTGAGAATGTTGATCATTTGAACGTGCATGAGTGTTGGCTTGTGTGGTTGATTGATTGTACATGTATTTTATATTGACTTGGAAGAGTTTATTTTGTCTCCAAATATGAAAGGGAGATGTGACAAATTGTTTCATGAAAATGTAGGATTTTATTTGTAAAACGTCAAGTTGATGTATATGCTTTTGCTTGACTTGAAAATTAGTTGTTTGAAGATGCATGTCTTGTCGACTTATGTTTAGTCGATGTTTTATAACATATTGGTGTATAAAAATAGGTAAGAGTACATGGCGATGTTCACATGATATGACATTTGTTTCTTTTAAGAAAACAAAAGGGAGAGGTTGTCAAGTTATATTATTGCATGAGTGTTTTTCAAACACCATTAGCCTTGAAAGGTGTTTCTTGTGACAAGGTGTCGCAGATTTTTGGAAGGTTCATGCTTGAGAAAGAGGCTCATGATTACCATTAATTATCAAATCATGACATGAGAAACATTTTAATACTAGAGGATGATGGAATCAAGAAGCGAAAGTGGACAAAAATGCCAAAAACATTTGGAGCCATCGTATGCAATTTGATGTGTCGATGCCAAGAAGGGAAAGAGATGGCGAATGCATTATTCCAGATGTGGAATTTGGAACCGTGGAGGTAAAATAATGGTCATTTATTTTCTTGTTATTACTGATATTGGAACTCATTGTTGTAGTTCACTCAGATGGGCTTATCTTGGAAAAGTGGTTTCCAAGGAGAAGCTTACATCGAATGCATGTGATGCAAAGGAGGAACATGATTCTTAGTGGGAAGTCCATCTGTAAGCTTTCCAAGCATCGAGGGATCACTTTGGTACATCAGGGAAATCAACAAGCATCCAACAAATGTTGGATTGGGTCAACAACAAAAGGAGAACATTGGTTGAAGTAACAAGCCATTTGTGAGGCAAGGCATGTCAATGAACCCAAGTGGTTGTCATGGAGACTTTTCCAAGTAGAATTAGTTAATAGAACTTGGGAAGGAGAAGAGTATTTAGCTCTATCAGATAACCAAATTTTGTGGGCCCAAAAGGCTGTCAGTGGGAAGGAGTGATTGAAATCTAGTTTACGGGCAAAAATTAGCTCAAAAATCAAAGTGCTCATAATCCTTTGAAACCTAAACGACCACATCTATCTTGTATAAATGATCTCGACGCAACTAGTTTCGTTCAAAACCAAGTTCATATGAGGAAGATAGAGCCTGTTGAGCGCTTTGCCAAACAATGGAATTTTTGAAAAAAAATGTATAGTCATTGCATAGTCAAAAGTCTGTACTGCTGATGTGGAAGATGACTGGGTAGGGTCAACAGACGATCACATCCAATTAGATTTTGACAAGTGTTATATGGTGGTTGGTTTGTAGGTTGGTGACTTGGCATGTTTGTATTGGTTAATGGAGGACCAATGAGGAGGGGAAAAGTTTCAATCCCGGAGGCCGCCACGCGTCCCTTCCAAAAGGTCAGGTTATGGCATAGTGATAAAAATTTATGGCAGGTTGGGGGGTCGAACCCGGTACTTGCTTCGAACAAAGCTCATACCATACCACTACACCACTATGTTGTTTATTAACAATAACATTCATCGCATATATTTAAAATTTATAATATTTGTGGTTGGGAGTTAGGAGGGCCAGCCCTGCGATCTGAAGACCACCCAAACTTCCGGCAGTCATGGTTTATCCAAACGATGGCTAGCATTAACTACCAGCTTAAATGATGGAACAGACCACGACATGTGCTCGCTATCCCATAGACCACCAAGGTCAACAGTTCAATAACCGCATAAAGATTGCATTAACCATTGGCAAACCATGACATGTGACCTATTCCATGAAAACCACCGGGTTAAGCTATTGTTTTCGTTAAATGTGGTGTTTGCGTGCTAATATCATATTAGTGCTTAATTAATCCGAGTTAACCCTAATTAAAATCACAGTTTAATTCGGTGGAGATCATAGCGGAACCTCCAAAATTGGAAGTAACTCCAGTTTTAGTGGAGTTAAATGGAGTTCCTCTAGTTTTAGTGGAGGATTACTAGGAGAAAGTAGTTTTGACCATAACTTGTGCAAAATTTGACCAAATGGAGATAAGGATAAGGTGTTCCTAGCTAATTTTGATGCTTTGAGTCCATTGAAGTAGGTTGCAAGAGCAATAGAGCATTGTAGGCTATTGTTAGGCCCCTATACTACTAGTGTAACCCCATATTGTTATTAGTACAACCCACTTATTATATTGATGTACCCTTGTAGTGCCCATATTGTTACTATTGTGCCCCATAGAAGCCCACTATTGTTATTATTGTGCCCTTACATTACTATTGTTATGTAGGCTCTGATTATATAATGATCCCTTAGACTCATATATATAGAAAGGTGGTCTTTTCATTTGTATCATCGAAGAATTGTTCATTTATGTAATGTAAAGGAGGTTGCCCCCTCGAAGAGGCTGAATTCTAAGGCGTTGATCTATCTTTTCTATCTTTTCTTGAGTTGGTTTCATAACAGATAGGCCATCAGTGAGCCTTGATACGGTGGTTACATTTGGGAGAGTACTACTACAACACCACATACCACATGTCCATAGGTATGTCCCCATTCCAAGCTCTATACGATTACGATGCATTGTCTTTTGCTGACATGATGTTTGGAGACAACAAGGCCCCTAGGGCCAAGGATTGGATACAAGAGAGCCAAGACATTTTACGAGCTCTCAAGGACAACATGCAGACAACCCAAAACCGGCAGAAGCTTTATGCAAATAGGGGCAAAGTTGAGAGACAGTTTGAGGTAAGGGGGTTGGTTTTCTTGAGGCTTCAGTCAAACAGGTGGTTGACGCTCAAGCAAAAGAGGGCCGAGAAGCTCAAGCCTCGTTTTTATGGGTCGTATATGTAGAAATTTCTAAGTCTGACACATCAGAAATTCCCACTGCATTATTTGGTTTATTTCACCTACTTGTTTATTACATTAACAAGTTATTTATACATATAAACATTGAAAATAAACACAAATGCAGCCTTAACTCATATACAGATCAGCAACTGAAATACTAGACAAACACATAAGGGACATCGTTATTTTTGGACAATCGTCCCCGGAAAAACCCAATGCGAGAAAACCGGTGCAGTAGTTCTGAGAGTTTTATTATTATGCAGATTTCTTGAGTATAACTAGGGTGCCAAACTGGCTCACCCAACAGAGATTTTTACACGGCAGTAATAACTCTTCTTGTAGACAGATAGTCAGCAAGTCTGCCCCACAAAAATCCTTCTAACGCTTCTCCAAGGCTCTGCGTCAGCCCTGCTAGCCTCAGCGTAGCTCTAGAACCCTCTACGCCAGCCTTCTGCTTCTCTATGTCAGCTCTCTAGCCTTCTCCATCACCCATGTAGGCCCCTCAACCTTTGCGTAGCCTCTAGCTACCTCTACATGGCTCTTGCTGCCTCTGCGTAGCTCTGGCTGCCTCTGCGTCAGCCTCTCTGATCACTGCGCTGACCCTCAAGGACTATCTCTACCTCTTTGCTATGTACTCACTGCCCCTCGCTGCAACAAATCACTTATTCGAATTTTCTCAGCAAACCTCGCCCCAGAAAATCGAACTAACTGATCAATCTTGGTGTATCTCCAACTGACCCTCAAGCCTCCTCTTATGCTTTTCCTGTTGAGTCTTCAACGACCGAGATTAAGTCTCTAATCAACGGCTAAAATTAGATTTGGATTGATCCATGTCATTTAGAACATTCCCACCCAGGTTTATATTAATACCCATTAATATTTTAATTTTCCTAAGTTTAGACCTAGGAACTCCATTAAAAATATTAATTATTTTAATATCTCTCTAACTCGGTGGAATTTCCCCAAACCATTTCTGGGTCTTGGAGATCTCATGTGCTTTAGCCTCTCCACCAATTTTCATTGCTAGAGCACATCCGATGCTACCACAAATCAATACTCCCTCTTAGCGAGGAATGTGCTCTAGTAATGCTTCACCACTGAACATCACACTGATCTTACAACACCAGTACCTGTGCTGATGTTGGGCCTGCTACCCTACATCCACTACCCTGCTGCTTCCTGTACTGCTGCCCATGGCTCTGCCACTGCCACTACTACATTTGTACTACAGCGCCCTCTCAACATGTTTCCCATGCTGCTCATAGCATTGCCACTACTAACTGCTACACTGCAACTCAGTTACCAAGAAGTAAGTAACTGATCTACCCAACCACTAACATCCTTGTCAGTCTAGAAGTCTCCTGATGCTGAAGCTACCTCTTCTACTATCATGTTCTCCTGCAAACACCTTTGTGCCTCTTGCACCGCTACAACCTCCTTTGTGCCTCTCGCGTCATTGCAAACATAACTATGCTTCTCTTACTGCTACAACCTCCTTTGTGCCTCTCGCACTGTTGCAAACAACATTGTGCCTCTCGCACTGCTACAACCCCCTCTGCGTTGCTACAGATCTCTGCACTCTAGCACTGCCTTGTTTCTCGATTGCATCTTGCTTCTACCCGACATTCGTCATCCTACTACTGTCATTAAGGGCTCCCGTAGCTGGATATGATCCAAGAGTTTGGGTACCTCAAGGATCCTACCCCTCATCTTCTATAGTCCTCCTGACTACAGCTTGATGTCTCCCCACCTCTTCTCTAGAGGTGCATGAGCACTCATGGCACAGTCGTCATCAGTCTAGAGCCAGACCTGCTTTGTAGTCAGAAGCCTCTCCCTTATTCTTCTTCCTAGGACACTGGGTTGCATAATGACCCAGCTCCCCACAATGGAAGCACTTCACCTTGGAGATGTCCTTCTTCCTCTTTCCCTGTTGTCCCACAAATGCCGGAGCCACATCCTCCTCCTCCTCTTTCTTGATTCAAGCTCCTTTGCTGCTACTCCCCGTCTTGGTCAATGTCTAATCTCTTTTTGACGAAGAGTTGCCCACATCTCTTCCCATCTTGGAAGATTATCTCTACCCAAAATGCTTTGGGCAAATGTCTCTCAATCCTCGAAGAATGCATTCAGGGCGGTCCTCACCATGAACTCCTAATCCTGCGTGGCCCCTATGGAAGTAAGTTGGTCCCAAATCTCCTGTAATCTGAGGAGGTATAGATCTATCTACTCCCCCTTCTGCATCTAATACGACCGCAGTTGATTCTCCAATAACATCTTCCGCTACACGGAAGTTCCCTGATACAATGTCGTCAAAGTATCCCACATCTCCTTTGTCGTGTTCTTTTCGGCAACTTGTGGTACGACATGATCCTTGACCCCATCAAGGATTATGCACTTTGCCTTCCCATTGCATCCTCATACTTCTCATTATCAGTTGGGTCGACTGGGATAGCCACAGTTCTCAAGGCGAAGCCCATGATGTGATGTCTATCCAGGACTGACAGGATCCTAGACTTTCAGATGACAAAGTTGGAAGCCCCGTCCAACCTGTCCTAATCCCTTAGTCCGTTCACTGCCATCTCCACTCTTCTTCTGGACTCCCTCTAAGTTTCGACTTCCCTCCTGGAAATCTCCCTCTAAGTCTTGATTTCCCTACTGGAAATCTTCCCGCCAACTGTCGAACTGCTCCTCTCTAATCCTATTTGCAACTGCAACTCAGATCTAGATTTCTTGGCTTGAAATTCGTCAAGGAAACTACTCCCTCTACCTTGGTTTTGTCCCGTTAGGTACAGTTCTACTACAACAGAAACAACACCCCGCCAACTCCACAATTTGCCCACAGCTCCCTAGGTCCTAGCAACTGAAGAAATTGAGCCATCCAGCTCTGCGTAATCCTGGCAAAGGCTGAATCACTCCTCTGGCCCATTACGTCAAACCTACCTGGCTGAGTAGGATGACGTGGCTCTTTGTGAGCCTCTTCTACCTTTCTTTGCCTCTGCGCTGGCCCTCTCTCTAGCTCGAAATGATGACACAAGCCCTCTGCGTCACTCCTCTGCTGCCTTCTTTTTGCTTAGGAGCAGCTCTGTCTCTCGGGGCAGCTGCTATTGCTGCAAATTTCCGATATTGTTGGTGTCTTCAGTCCTCTTGTGATTTGCAACACTCTGATACCATGTTGAAATTTCTAAGTCTGACACGTCAGAAATTCCTACTACATTATCTAGTTTATTTCACCTACTTGTTTATTATATTAACAAGTTATTTATACATATAAACACTGAAAATAAACACAAATGCATCCTTAACTCATATACAAATCAACAACTAAAATACTAGACAAACACACAAGGGACACCATTATTTTTGGACGATCGTCCCCGAAAAAACCCAATGCGGGAAAATCGGTTCAGTAGTTCTAAGGGTTTTATTATTATGCAGATTTCTTGAGTACAACTAGGGTGCCAAACTGGCTCACCCAACAAAGATTTTTACACGGCAGTAATACCTCTTCTCAGAGACAGATATTTAGCAAGTCTGCCCCACACAAATCCTTCTAATGCTTCTCCAAGGCTCTGCGTCAGCCTTGCTAGCCTCAGCGTAACTCTAGAACCCTCTACGTCAACCTTCTGCTTCTCTACGTCAGCTCTCTGGCCTTCTGCGTCACCCACGTAGGCCCCTCAGCCTCTGTGCAGTCTCTAGCTGCCTCTGCATGGCTCCTGTTGCCTTTGCGTCAGCCTCTCTGATCACTACGCTAACCCTCAAGCACTATCTCTGCCTCTCTGCTATGAACTCACTGCCCCTCGCTGCAACAAATCACTTGTTCGAATTTTCTCAGCAAACCCTGCTCTAGAAAATCGAACTGACTGATCAATATTAGTGTATCTCCAACTGACCCTCAAGCCTCCTCTTATACTTTTCCTGTTGAGTCTTCAACGGCCGAGATTAAGTCTCTAATCAACGGCTAAGATTAGATTTGGCTTGATCCACGTCATTTAGAACATTCTCACCCAGTTTATATTAATACCCATTAATTTAATTTCCCTAAGTTTAGACTTAGGAACTCCATTAAAAATATTAATTATTTTAATATCTCTCTGATCGGGTGGAATTTCCCCAAACCATTTTTGGGTCTTGGAGATCTCATCTACTTTAGCCTCTCCACCAATTTTAATGGCTAAAGCACATCTGATGCTACCACAAATCAACAATATAGACTCACTCGCAAAGTTGGGGAGGTGGCATATGAGCTGGAGCTACCCTAGGTAGTCGAGTGCACAACATTTTTCATGTAGCTTGCTTGAAAAAGGCACTAGGACAGCAAGTGACAGCAGCTGCAGAGCTACCACCAATGAATGATGAGAGGCACTTAGTTTGGAGCCGGAGGCTATTATGGAGACTCGCGAGAGGCGTTTGAAGAACAGGGTCATCAAAGAGTTCCTAATCAGATGGAGGAGCCTACCAGATGAGGATGCCACTTGGGAAGGGGAGCAAATACTTCAGCGTCCTTCATTACAATTGCTTGTAGACAAGAAATGATTGTCGAGGAGGAATGTGATATTCCCACTTAGCAAAATATCAATTTTGGTAAATTTTGTCTTCATTCATGTTTGGACTTAGGAAATGTGGGTTTAGAGGCCCCACATCGATTTTTTATTAAAAGTAAGCCCCAAAAATTAGAGGAGAATATTGAGCCCCTAGTGGAGCATGAGGGCCACACATGGAGAATTGCGGCCCACATGGAGAATACGCATGCCTTGGAGGAAATTTGGTGGGATTAAATCGAGGTGGGCCCACATGAGTACGTTGGAGGCATCTTGACAAAAAGGAAGGGAAGGCACTCTTTTGGTCATTCATTCATCTATTCAGAAATTTTTCTTTGACATAGCACGCTTGAGCTGAATCCAAATCTGCAAGTGTTGTTTAGCACACGAGTGTCTCCGAGCGAAGATCTCAACCCTTGCTTCAGTGATTTTCGAGTGCCAGCCCAAGGAGGGAGTTCCATCCTTTTCCGATTGTTCTAGCAATGGGACTGCGAGTTTGTGGGGAGGAGACACTAGCAGTGGCGCGGGGACTGTGCAGTGCTTGGAGGAGGCACACTTGGGAGTTGAGGAGTGAAGGGAGTTTGGGCCTGAGATTTGAGAAGGAGTCTAGGAGAGCCTTTGCTTGGAGTTTGCAGCTATTTTTGTGACCATTTGCTGCAGGATTGACAAGTGGGTCGAATTTCCCAACAATAGAGCCATAGAGGGAAAAGAGGGTTGAAATTCCAAGGTCAACCATAGCCCAATTCCTTCATGGGTAATTCTAAGTATTTGGTGGAGAGGCCAGAGTTAATTTCCCGGAATTTTTTGAGCACCAAAAGAGGCCCTAACAACAGATCTTCTCACCCAGCAGCGTATTTTTGGGTTGTTCACCGCAGAGCCAGGAGATAGAGCAGTTGCGTACCTAAGGGGGACTTCTATATTGTTCATTTGGGCTTAGCTAGCTTGCCTTGAGCAAGCCCAGGTGCACTCTTTCCAGCACCTAATTGTACCCTCTTCAAATTATAATAAAATGGCTCAGCAGCATAGTTTTTGGTGCTTATTCGTGGTCTGATTCTTGTCTTTAATTTTTGTGGTTTCTTGTTTGTGTATGCTTTGTTATTGACTGTAAAAATTCCCTAGGAATATTACACTACTTGAAAGATCAAATCGGCCTCAAGAAAGCAATTCGTACCCTCGGAAAGCTTATAGATGAAAAGGAACTCAACCTCATTTGGACACACATCAAGCAAGTTCAATCTCCTCAAGAAAGAAGTTGGAAAAGGAAAAAAATCAAGGACAAGAAAAAGAAAAGCAAGATCGAAATTTTTGGATCTCTCTCTCTCTCTCTTGTGTTAGTATTTCTAAAGTTGTTCGGCAAGTCAAGTTGTTGGGCAAGTCGAAGTGTTGGAAAGTTGTTGGGAAAGTCAAAGTGTTGGACAATTGTTGGGCAAGTGAAGTGCTGGAAATTTGTTGGGCAAGTCCAAGTTGTTGGAAAGTTGTTGGGAAAATCAAGTTGTTGGAAAGTTGTTGGGGTCGAAATTGCAGAACTATTGGAGTAGAAGTTGTTGAAGAAGTTTTTGGTGTCAAAATTACTAGAAAGAAAGCTCATCAAGGAGAAAGGTTGACTTGGTCGTGGAGGAGTCTTTGTCAAGGGTCTTAGGTCTTGGAATTCGTCATTTGAAGATTCTATAAGAAGAAAATAATTCTTGTGGGTTTTCCCCTCAAGAGGAGTGGTTTTGGCCCAGGCTAGCAGCCTACATTTTGTGTCCTCGTCTCTTTGATCTTCATTGTTTGGTAGTTGTTTGATGATAGGAAACACAATAATAATCAAGATAAAGAAGAAGCTAATCAAGTTAAGTAAAAAGACATCACAAGAAGTTATCAAAGAAAAGAGAAATCGCTTAATTTGCTGCCTCTAGATTTCTAAACGCAAAATTCCCCTAATGACAGAAACAATCAAAATGAGAGATCTAAAACAAATATGAAGTTCATAAAACATACCTCCAATCGCATCTGCATGAGAATGAGTAATTATCACAGCATCTAGATATCTCAACCTGCAAGAACCAACACTTTAGATGAATCCAAACAAAATATCAATTTAAGCTAGTCACAAATTATTATCAATCAAATAGCTAAGCAAGGTAGTACCAAACGAGGGGAATAGGGCAACAAATTGAGAAAGTTAACAAACTTGCACAGTAAGTTCAAATTCAAAATTAAAAGCCTTCACTCTCTTGTTTATGACAATCCAAGAGGGACAAGCTACCCCGGGGAAATGCTCTGACCATAAAAAAGTTAATTGCCTATATTACAATGCAATAAACAAAATGAAAATAATTCATCCTGTTTAATTAATAGTGGCCTTTTCTAGTGTCCCACTCTTCATACTGACCAGCCCTTCACTCACTATTATATATCACATGTGTACTCATATTCATCATATCAATCATTTCTTAATATATATTTTTCATTCAACTAGATATGGATTTATCCCTTTTTATTTCTGATGGATTTGTGTAAAGAACATCTAGTTTGCTACTACAGCTAGTGTTACCACCTAAACTAGAATCTAAGAGGAAAAGCCTATGCCATGGATGCCACCTTGGGGTAATGGATGGGAGTTGTATCATTGTCATGTCAATACAAATTCCACTTCACTTTTCGCCAAGAGGCCATGGGGATTGATTATTAAGAGAGTTTAAGCAAATCTTAATGATGATTTAGCTAAGAAATGCAAAGACTTACTTCAACAATGAACCAATTGAATCCCACAAAAACTATAACACATAAAATGTAAAGGATCCAATAGCCTAGTGATGAAATTATTTAAGATGATCAATCCTTAATAGAACAGGCATGTATCACCATGACCCAATTAGATGCTTAGATCTGATTTATTATAAATGTGCAAGAGTAAACTTCAGATTTGCAAGATAATGATTACTATCCCAGGTTAATGATAGAACGTTGAAGTATGTAACTTAGACTAAGAAATAACTTGATGAGTGAAGTGTGTGGCTTGAAATAGATCAAAATTAAGCTTTTAGCGATAACTTCAGTTAAAGATAAACATGAGATGCAATCCTGAAATTGAAACACAAATTGACCTTAGATATATGAGGTGTTAAGAGTAATAACAATTTGTACTTGGATTAAGATAGGTCCAAGTATGACTTGGCTTGTCCAAATTACTAAGTCTGATTTAAAAGTTTAAAAATGCAAATTCCAGATTTGTAATTAGTATGAGACCAACCCCCAAAGTAGATAAGTACTTTAAACTTAAACAAGGTATCCAGGGTTAGATTGCCAATTAGGGAATTAATAATATTCAATTAAGCAACATCCCAATATGATTGAACCAAGTCTAGATAAAAATTATCAATGTGAAACAAAATAGACTTGACTCAGGAGGAAAATACCACTTATGTTTTTATTAGTATTTCTATTGGATTTACTTGAACTTACCAAATATTTCCTTAAGTAAAACATATGTAAATCGCAACAAAACATTAAGGAAAATTCACAACTAGAACTTGAAATAAAACTTGAGAGTTTACCTCTAGCTTGTGAATAAATCTGATTTTTGTAATTTCATGGTAATTTCCATATTTACATAAATACTATTGGTAGCACAAAGAATGAAGAATAAACTTGAAATTACTAAATCTAGGGAAAATTTTGCAATTAAGGTTTCAAGATAATAACTTTTAAAATTAAACTTTACTTGAAATAAGTCTAGGAAATGAATATGCTCTTAAATGTAATGACTATAAATGTATGTAAAAGTATAAATGTCACTAATTAATAATTAGTGAAGGGACATGTTGCACTCAAATTATCAAAGTTCCAAGGAAGCGGAAGTACCAACTTATTCAACAAGGATCGGATCACATATCAGTGGTCCATGTGTCATGGTCATCCCATTTTGCAAGTGATATATTGTAAATGATCCTAGTAAAACCTTGACTCTATGTAACAACCTAGGTAAGCCTATAATTTGATGACGAATTCCATCATAGGAGGTTTTTAACCTCACTAATTACCTGTGTTTTTAGACATGGCTAATCAGAAGAGTTTTTTTTCCCTCTAGCTTAAACCCCAAAGCTAGAGTGAAATTTATTGTCGAATTATTAGGTCAGTGCTAGTGTTTTTAGTAGAGTTTGATGTAATAGTGGTTTGGGAATAATTTAAGCTAGTTGGCTTAATTATTTTATTACAAATCACTTGGTTTACTATATCATATTGTGTCGTGGATGGGTTGTGTCTTGAGGGTCTAAGCCAAATGTGTATTCCCTCTTTGAGTCTTGTAAATGAAAAATCTTATGTATTAGAGGGTTGGAAAAATAATTAAATCCCCTCATGTGTAAATTAATTAACTTTTTTGGCAAAATAAAATTAAATCCTAAGCCAGAAAATTAATTAATTAGAGTCGAATTAAAATAAATTCTCCAAATGGAAAAATTCGTGGGTCTTAAAAGAGTCAATTTTTAAGGGTCCTCCACCACGTGGTTAAGTCAAAGTCAAATTTTTGAGGAAATTAGCTCAAAATAATTAATTTTGAGCTAATTAAAAATGAATTAAACTAAGTCACCTAACACAAGGATTCGGGATTCGACAGATATGGGGATTCGAATGTCAGATACAGACACGTTGACCCCCCAGGGCATGACACATTCGGATAAGTTATATATCATTTTATTAATATATATATATATAGTAAATAAAAATTATATAATATATATATATATATTTCAAACATAGATCTTCACCTAGATGTAAGTTTTACAAAGTAACATTATGCATACAAATACAATTGTGACATAAATGATAAATCATAATACATATTCAATTCATCAATGGTCCAATAGGAAAAATACAAGATAGTAAGATAAAATACTATAGTTTTTTCACTAAGTCATCAAAATCAAAATGTGTTACATAGGTAGTGCAATGCCAATGGAAAATAGAAATAGCAAATACAAAACAACTACGAGTATACAGGCCTCAAGGCAATAGGTAGCTCATGATTCATGAGTCATCAATCCTCATAGTCATCATCAAAATCAGCATCACTGTCCTCATCATCATGGTCAACACTACTCTCCTATGTTGCATCCTCCTCCCCTGTAACCAAAGTCATATTTGCATCTTCTGGTGTGGAGGATGACCCCTCTACAGTATCACCATTATCAAATGTGACAAGCTCTAGCACTGGATCATTGAGATCCAAGTTGGCCAATGCCAACTCAACACTGTTGTCCAGACCCATATCATCAGGAAAGACATCCCACATCTTTCTCTTTCCCTTCAACCACTCATCCCTCTACCTGTAAATAAGACAGAGGTTTGTATGCACATACACCATTGTCTCTGCCCTGGACTGCTCAAGCCTGCTCTTCTTGACACTATACAAATTCCTATATGTGCTCCAATTCCTCTCGCAAGAAGAGGATGAAGTCACCTCAGAGAGGAGCCTCATGGCTAACTGTTGTAGAGGAAGGGCTTGTTGCCCAATGATTTGCCCACCAAGAATAGGGCTTCTTAGCCCCCCTGTTTCTAATCAGATCATATCTTGCAAATCAACCAGTGCCAGTGGAAAACTGTGCAAAGGCATCCTCCACCTCATCAAGGGTTGCTCGATCCTGAAAAACCCGCCTAAATGCATCTTTCCTCCCATGTGAGATTTCACCATCCATGTGAGGAGGGAATCTGTGGGAAGGTCCACCATTTAGCCACTCATGCTTGTAGTATTTTGGGTTCAATGAGTGAGCCAAACAATGTAAAGGTGTGCAATTCTTTGTTAGATGATCCAAAAATAAAATATTATCATAGGTTACAAAGTTGGAATAAAATAATTATTAATTTAAGATATTAAATTAATAATTATTAATCTAGAATATTTAATTATTTAATGGAGACATTTGGAATTAGTATATTGCTGTAACAAGATATGACTCTACAAATGTGTCATATCTTAGGCTCTAATTTAGGAGATTTGTTAGCAAGTTGTTTGAATAGCATTTATTGTAAATGGACACTTGTTATTTAATAAGTGATCCATAATTAGAGGTAGTTAGGACATTTGAGCTTATAAATAGCTCATTGCAAGAGTGTTTTGTTGTTCGGGTGTAAACTCTTGCAAAATTCCAAATGTAATTGTTTTTTCTGATTAATAAAATTACGTGTCTGATGACACTTCTGCCATTATTGTGATATTAAAGCTCCAGTAACGCTGCAGCTGATGTGAGGAGGAGATTCCAGCTCTACAGGCACATGGAAAACTCCATTAATTTGGTCAGTTAATATTTGGTATCCAACTTTTTTTATCTTTTAATCTGCTTCAGCATATTTTAAAAAAAATTGCTTCAGCATAAATTGCCTCTAGATTTAAACCACTACACCTCCATGCATGTGCAGTGAGTTGTTCAACGTTTTTGTACTTATGGACAAACGAGAATGTGATCAGTTTCCATTTTTTTTAGTCAAATCTTAGCATTTTATTTTATGGGCCTCAGCTCTATTGTATCTCCACGAGCAAGCATTAGCAGAGCGCCTTGTTGTGCTACCTCCAGATTTATGATAAGAAGACGACTGTTATTAAATTCCTGCATATCGTGTTTGTCATTTTCATGATCACTGATATTTCGGTGGAGAATTTGCATATCCATTTGCAGCAATCATTTAATGAAGATCGAACCTGCATATCCATTAGTAGCGGCCATTTAATGAAGATTGAATCTGTGTTTCATTTGTTTTTTTAATTTAATAAAGCCCATTAAAGAAAAGAATTCCACACACAATATAGAAGGTAACAACCTCTCAGAAGACATCTATGCAATCCAGAAACAACAATTTTTATTCAAGAACTATACTAGCGTGCAGATCTCTGTAAACCGGAGATTAATGAATAGAGACTCAAAATCTACAGAGATGATCTCATGGGTGCTGAGAGGAGAAATATAGGCGCGCTTTGAGATTTTTGGCGTTTATTCTTGGTATACAGAAACAAAGGCAGAAAATGGCGTAAATCTTATGTTATTTCTACATATTAATGGCCATTTAAATCTGCCAAAATCGATCGGCCCAGCTTTACCAGTTGAGCCAATGTTAATTCCCCAAACTCTGAGATCCTTGGAAGAATGTGAAAATTCTACATTGCAGGGTGTTAATGCATCGTGTGGGTAACATGACAGTATTGAATCCAAGGTTTTTTTGCTGGATGCAACACAAAAAGCAAGAATTAGTTGTCCATTTTATATCACGTCAAGTGCTGGACCAAGCCATTTTTGCACATTCACTTCTATTGTCCAAGTAGCAGGTATGAAATTTATAGGGGAGTCTCTCAGAACAAAAAAAAAGCAGAGAGTCCTATTTGTAGTGCGACTTGGATATCCGCGGCGATTTTTTTTGCACTGTTCTTTTGCAATGAAACCAGCAGCAAGAAGCCAGCCAGCGTGAGCCACCCTGCTAGCAAGAAGCCAGCGAGTGTGAGCCACCCTGCCAGTGCAAGCCAACATGGATTGCTAAAAGCATGCACGGTGAGTTATTTTAAATGGTCAAAGGATGTGGTTTTTAAAAGCATGATGTATGCTTTAAAGTTCACGTAAAATTCACTTATGTTTTTTAATGGATGTTTTAAAAGAAAAGATGGAGGGATAAGGTGAATCATAAAGTTTTTTTTTTGTAATGGAGAAATAAGCTGAGTTGGGTAATTTACCAAAAAAGAGTTTTTCTTTTCTTTTCTTTTTTTTCTTTTTTTTTTTTAATCTATCAAATTGGGTTCATCACATTGTAACTCAAAGTAATTTTACTTTGGGGGAGTAACAATTTTTTTACCAGGTTTTGCAAGAGCATCATTGTAAAAGTCAAGTTTTGAAAGTTACCTTGCAAATATTTGAGAAATTGACTAGAGTCAAGTGCAAAGCTCAGTCATTTTTCTTCTATTTCAACGACTACACGAGGGTCAAGGCCAAGCCTTGATAGATCATTTTTTGCGTAGTGTATTGCGTGTTGTGTTGCCCATCTTGATATTTTTTTCTGAGCCTAATTCTTGGTGCGAAGCTTCAACACTACAATGTCAAAGTTGATTAATTTGTTTTCTGATTCCGACAAACTTGAAGGTACAAAATCTTATAAAACATGGCAACACCTCATCGAAAGCACTCTCATTTATAATAAATTGTGTCAGGGTATATGTGATGGTGATATTAAGCCAAATAAACCCACAGATGCATCTGCACTAGCAAAATGGAAGTTAAGAATGCCAAAGCATTAGCTCTCATTAAATCTTATGTCAATGATGAAATGTATGTCCATATAGCAAATGCTACATATGCATGGTCTGCTTTGAGAATTTTAAAGAATTCTTTGATACTCAACCTAAATCAAAGAAATTTTATCTAAAATTAAAATTGTTGCAACAGAAATTGACTGAAGGATGTGATGTTCTTGAATATATCTCAAGACTTAAGAACATTAGGCAGGAAATCATTAATGTTGGGTTTCCAGCAGTAGATGATAGTTTTATGGTCACAATTTTAATTGTTGGACTTCCTTCTTCCTACACACATTTTTTGGAGACTCTACAATTAACTGGAAAGTTAGACAAACTAAAGTTTGATGAGCTCTGTGAAATGTTGACCCAACATGATAAAACCTTTGGGAAGAAAAAAAAAGTTGGTGAAGATGTCTTTTTCATAGAGGCCAGCACTAGTAAATCATTAACTAGCAGTTCTCGAAGCAGAGGAAGAGGGAATTTCAATCAAAATCAAGCAACACATAATGTACAAAGTAGAGGTAGAAGCCAACGCCGAGGAAACAACTTTAATAGTGGCAACAGTTCAGCAAGAGTAAATTTCAAGGCAGAGGAAACAATCAAGGAAGAGGATATTTTCAAGGTAGAGGAAATAATAATCAAGGTAGAGGACAACCTCGAAACAGAAGTCAAAGCAGAGGCAGAGAACAGTCTCCAGGAAGAGGAAGAGACTTAAGTCAAATTGTGTGTCGAAGATGTAATAAAGTTGGACATTATGCTGAAAATTGTCGAACTTCTCTTAATAAAATTCCCAAGTTTCATCAGCACTTAACACAATTTGCAAATGATCAAAATGATGATTACTCAGAATATGTTTTTACTTCTTCCTCGGCATTACAACTTTCATCCCATCTTAGAAGTGATTACGAAGATGCTTGGATCTTCGATTCAGGGCAACTCAACACATGACTTGTCGACGTGATTTCTTTTTGGAATTTTCAAGATTGCCAACTTAATTCCATTTTTCTTGCAGATGATACAAAACATACTCCTTATGGAAAAGGAGCAGTTAAAGTTTTTCTCCCTGGCATTGGAGAAAAAATAATTTCAAATGTATGGTATGTACCAATCTTTAAGAAAAAATTGTTATCTTTAGTCACAATTCGACAAGCAGGACAACAGAGAATTATGGAAGATGGCTTAGTTAATATTAATTCAGTCAAACAGAGCTTGCAAACTGTGATGACAGGTTGTGAAGATGGAAAATTGTTAAGGATGAAAGGGACAGTTATTCCAAGGCATTCTAATTTTGCAGAGGCAGTGACTACAGGAATTTCACCTATAAGATTATGGCATGTAAGATATGGACATTCAAATTTTGATAGTCTTTCTCAATTGCAGAAACAAGGGATAGTTAAAGGACTTCCCACTTTCAAAAAGGAAAATGCAAAATGTGAAGCTTGCATTTATGGAAAACAAAGTCGAGAAATCTTTCCAACAAGTTCATGGTGCGCAAACAAGTTGTTGCAGCTAGTTCACAGTGATGTTGTGGACCACTACAGACTTCATTCGGTGATTGCAAATATTTCTTACTATTCATTGATGATTTCAGTAGAATGACTTGGGTTTATTTCTTAAAGCAAAGTCAGAAGCATTTGAAAAGTTTAAAATTTTTTGCCAACTTGTTGAAAATGAAGTCAAAGAAAAGATAAGTACTCTCATGACAAATAATGGGGGAGAATTCACTTCAAATGAATTCAAAACTTATTGCAGTGATAATGGCATAAGAATACATCTTACAAATGTTTACACTCCATAGCAAAATGGGGTAGTAGAAAGAATGAATTGCACCTTGTTAGGAATGGCAAGATCTATGTTAACTTTTAAAAGGTTAAGTCCAACATATTGGGCAAAAGCAATTCATACAGCTGTCTACTTAAAAAACAGATCTCCAATTGCTTCTTTAGACAGAATCACACCTTATGAAGCTTGGTTTGGTTTCAAACCTCGAGTTAAACATCGAGTTTTTGGATCAGTATGTTATGCTTTAGTTCCGAAACAAAAACAAACTAAGCTTGACTCAAGAAGTTTGAAATGCACAATGATTGGCTATTCTGATGAGAAGAAAGGGTACCATCTTTTGACCAATGGAAAATTTATTGTGAGTAGGGATGTAATTTTTTATGAAACTGAGAGTAAGAGTGCTGAAGAAATCGAAAGTCTTCTTCAAAAGTTAGAAATTAAAGGCAGTGAAAGAAAAGGAAATATGCAAATTCAACCAAATTCACCAAATTGGTATGAACTTGATTTTCCTTCCTCTGAAGATGATTCCTCCAGTCCATCTACTTCAACAACACCATCAGGATCTTCTAGCAGTTCATCCACATCTTCAAGCAGCAGCAGTTCTTCTGACAATGATTCACCAGAATCTTCATCTGATCGACGAACATTAGTTTACATTAATCCTCTTTACAATGATGGTGACTTTTCAGAAACTCAAACAAGTGAGCATCAACTACCAAAATGGGCAGTTCAACTTTTGAAAGATGTAAAACCTAATGAGCAGAATAAAACAGGGACAAGAAAGTCACACAAAAGTGAAGGAAATTTTGCCTTGATAGCAAATGATTTTACTGAACCTTCCACATACAACGAAGCAGTAAAACATAAAGCATGGCAACAAGCTATGATTGAAGAATATCGAGCAGTAATTGATAACAACACTTGGAAACTTGTTGATTGTCCTCAAAATGTTAAACCCATAGGATGCAAATGGGTTTACATAATTAAGTAAAACCAAAAGGGCGAACTTGAAAAGTATAAAGCAAGACTTGTCGCTAAAGGTTTTGCATAGCAGAAAGGCATTGATTATGAGGAAACTTTTGCTCCTACAGCTAAATGGAACACCATCCACTTAACACTTGCATTGGCTGCTCAGAAAGGATGGAAAGTTCATCAAATGGATGTGAAAAGTGCTTTTCTCAACGGGGATTTACAAGAAGAAGTGTATATGACACAACCACCAGGTTTTGAAATTGAAGAGCAAGAACATAAAGTCTGCAAATTGATCAAGGCTTTATATGGGTTAAAACAAGCTCCCCAAGCTTGGTATGCAGAAATGGATGAATACCTTAGGAAAGTTGGTTTTCAACGGAGTGAATCTGATGATACTTTGCATGTGCAACAACGGGGCAAATATCTGGTGATTCTTGTTATGTATGTAGATGATTTGATCATTACTGGAAACAATGATGATCATATTGCCCGAGTGAAAAAGGACTTACATGCACGTTTTAAGATGACAGATTTGGGATTACTTCACTACTCTCTTGGAGTTGAAGTCTTCCAACGTCCACATCATATTTTCATTTCTCAGAGTAAGTATGCAGCTGAGGTTCTTCAATGATTTGAAATGCAGGATTGCAAGCCCGTTCTTACCCCCATGGAGCAAAACTTGAAACTTTCAAAATTTGAAGGGGGGGAAATGGTGGACAGCACTACTTACAGACAGTTGATTGGCAGCTTGATTTATTTAACAAACACTCGTCCTGGTCTATCTTATGCAGTCAGTATTCTTTCATGTTTTATGCAGGAACCACAAGACAGCCACTGGAATGCAGCCAAAAGAGTTCTTCGTTATATCCAAGGAACAAAAGATTTTGGTCTTCTTTACACAAAGACTAACAACTTTGTACTTGGTGGATATTCAGATGCCGACTTTGCTGGAAGCATTGCTGATTGAGCATCAACATCAGGTTATTTAATGAACATGGGGTCAGCAGCAGTGTCTTGGAGTTGTAAGAAACAAGCTACAGTGGCCACTTCTTCAGCAGAAGCAGAGTACATTTCAGCATGGGAAGCAGCATGTGAAATTGTTTGGTTGCACAGAATTTTGCAGGACTTGGGCATTTCTTAGGCAGAAGCTACATCATTATTCATTGACAGCCAGTCAGCCATCAAACTTGCCAAGAACCCAGTTTTTCATTCAAAGACAAAGCATGTGGACACCAAGTATCATCATATTAGATCTCTCATTGCCAAAGATGTCCTCAAGCCAATTTATTGTCCTTCAGAAGATCAGATCTCCGACATTTTCACGAAACCGCTTGGCAAAATAAAATTTACTAAGTTCAAGGATGAACTTGCTATCTGTTGTAATGTATCTTTGGATCATGGGGGGAATGTTAGATGATCCAAAAATAAAATATTATCATAGGTTATAAAGTTGGAATGAAATAATTATTAATTTAAGATATTAAATTAATAATTATTAATCTAGAATATTTAATTATTTAATGGAGACATTTAGAATTAGTATATTGTTGTAACAAGATATGACTCTACAAATGTGTTGTATCTTATGCTCTAATTTAGGAGATTTGTTAGCGAGTTATTTGAATAGCATTTATTGTAAGTGGACACTTGTTATTTAATAAGTGATCCATAATTAGAGGTAGTTAGGACATTTGAACTTATAAATAGCTCATTGCAAGAGTGTATTGTTGTTCGGGTGTAAACTCTTACAAAATTCTAGATGTAATTGTTTTTTCTGATTAATAAAATTACGTGTCTGAGGACACTTCTACCTTTATTCTTGTCCTATCTGCTGAGAAGAATATCCTGTATAGTGGTGAAAAAGGTCTTTGATGATGTCTCATACTCGAGGCACTCACTCTGTAAAATAATGCTCCTCATACACTCAATCATGGAATCCCATCCCTCATAAACATCCCCTAGGATGGCTTGGTCTATATCTGCAAATCGAAGCAAGGAAATGATAGGTTCCATGATCTGAATAAATAGATCTACCCTCTCCCACCAAGCATCATCTAACATTGTGTCCTTCACTCTTTTAGAGGCTACTTGATCTGTCTTTCTCCAAAAAGACCAAAACTCTGAAATAACCATGTCCCCAAGAGCAGTCTTGACCTCCCTCAACCTCTTCAACTTGATGAATGAAGAGGCAAACCGTGTATCCGCAATCTTCAACAATGATAGATTGTTGTACTCCTTGTAGATAGTGAGGGAATTTGCATGATTTTGTACGAAGTTACAGATATGTCGTGCATCTTCAATAATGTTACCAATCCAAAGCACATCAGAAGCAATATATTTCAGTGCTAAGTTCAATGAATGGACAATGCAAGGTGTCCAAAACACTTGTGGATATTTAGCTTCCACAATCATGTCAGCAGCCTTGCAAACAGGTGCATTATCTATAATGATTTGCACACAAGAATCAACATCTACATCTTCAATAACTTTAAGAAACAACTCACCCATATATTGTGAATCGTTATATTGTCCAAGTGCATCCACTGCTTTCAAGAAAGCTGGCCCATTTAAGGAAGACACCATGAAGTTGATGAGTGGGTTTCGTGCTGAATCTGTCCATCCATCAGAAACAATGTTAACCCCAAATGTTGGCCATGATGCTTTAATAGGCTCAAGTATTTTTTCCACCTCTTTTTTTGCCTTCGTCAACAATGTGGTTCTAACCTTCTATGACCCAGGAGGCACATACCCTGATGGAGCCCCTTTGAGTTAGAGCTCGGCACATTTCAATAAATAGAGGTGAGCGTGCAACATTAAAGGATATGAAGTTTTGATAGAAAAAAGGCAATGGTGAGATCAAGCTCTTCCCGTTTCTCCTTCTAAACAATCTTGTCCACTGGACCAAGTGAAATTGCCTTTCGTTTTGCTGCTTGTACCCCACCAAAACTCTCAAATGGGAATTTGTTGTTGTTTTTCCTCAAGAATGGAAGAGGGTCATCATTTTGGTTTTTTTTATTTTACAACCACATTTTCCGTACCAACATTGGATTCTCTTTCCATTTCTTTCCTCTTTGGTAAAGGCACCTTTGTACAAGCTCCAATTCCACAACTTGGTAAATCCAACAAATGACCTTTCACACAAAAATATGTGCTTGTGAAAGTATTGTATTAATAGTTGCATTTCCAACTCATATTGCCTCCTCCCTTCACCTTGTTGCTTGGCCCTCGCCCTCTTGTGACATATTTCGACAAGGGATATTTGTTACCTTGAGGAGGAAGTCTTCCCTCAACATTTGAAGTTGTTGTTACAACCCCACTTGCAATAGAGGGAACACTTGCAGCAGACCATGATGAAATTGGAAGAGGAGCGGCATCTCCAATGGGGACATTCTTCCCCTTCATTTGCCCCTTCCCTGCTGACCTTGATTAAGCCATGAATGTTGTAAAAAAAACCACCAAAAATGCACAAATGTGTAAAAGAAATGCACATGCAAACTGCTATAATAAAAATGCAAAAAAATAGAGAGAAAATGTACTTACATGTTGCTTGAATCTCCTTGAAAATGCTCTCACACCCTTTGCTCCTTGTTCCAAAACACTCACAGCAAACCCACAGCAAACTAAAAAACTCAATGTGAAAATAGGATGGAGAAAATTGCCTTTCTAACGCCGTGCGGGTTCCTGATTCTTGGATTTGAATCCAAAAACCGAGACAAGATCTAGATTCAGTCGTGTCCTGATCAGACATGATGTGTCCTGATTTTCGGACTCGAATCTGCCCGACTCATGTCCGATTTGCCGGATTCGGGACACAACGGGCCTGGGGGATGAATCTGGTTTCATAAGAATTAAATGATAAATTTGAAAATTCCTCAAAAATAAAAAATCAAGGGCAGAGATTAAAAAATCTTGAAATGTTTATCAACGGCTGAGATTATTTTGACAAGGATCAAAGAAACTAGCCGTTATTTTTCCATTTGGAGGATTCATCTATAAATTAGAGAGCCAATTGAGTCTCTAATCATCTTGATCTCTAGCTAGAATTGTTGTTGAAGCATTTTTGTAAGCTATTGTCCCGTTGGGAACTATTTTCTCTGCTATAATAAAAGACTTTGAGGTGCAACTCGAGGTGTTCTTGTTTGTTGATCTGTGGTATGTATTGACTACGGGATTCCTAAGTGGTGCTTTATAATTATTATTTTGAGATGATACATAGTGATAAGGACCCCAATACAATACTCAGGCATATGGTGATAAACTGACTCAGGAACAAGTTCTAGAACTTGCAAAGAGTAAGGGCTATAGATATCAAAGGAAGGGTAAAAGACAAAATCAGAACAAACAGATTCCCGCCGAAAGATACAAATCTAGTTTAAACATGCATTGGGTCGCATGAATAAATAGTATTAAGATGTCAGTCCCGGTAATTGAACTTTTAAAGATTCCATCTCAAAGGGCATCTTTCTTCAAGGTTTGGGTATGCTTCAACAAAAGAATGACAGAATTAATCATCAGGATGAAAAAATTAAATTAAAGGATATCAACTGTTATATGACTAATGAAAATCATGAGTTGTTCTTTCTTACTTTGGACATAAATGACAGATTACTTCACATATTCATGCTAGATTTTGGTGCATCTAAGAATGTTATGACCAATAAGGTCATGGAGCAATTAAACTTAAGAATTTCTAGACCATATGATAACATTTGTTCAATGGACTCTAGAAAGGTTGAAGTCCTTGGGGTGGTTAAAGATCTTCAGGTTGCCTTAGCAGATTATCCATACAAAATCATCACCATGGATATAGATGTCATTGATGCACCAGATGCATGGGGAATGCTTCTCTCTCGAAAGTTTGCAGCTGATTTGGGTGGATGCATCCAGATGGATTTATCGTATCCCACTATTCCAGTAGCAGCAGATGCCATGGTCAGGTTGTAAGAGAAGCAGAAAGACAATACCATGTGGAATTTCCAAAGAAGTTGGAAAATGGTGAAGAAGTTGTGCCACAGGAGAATTCACCTCATTTTGAATCAGGGATATGTCACTTTTTCCACCACCCATCCCTTCCGCCAAGCAAAAAAAGAAGATGATTTCATATTGACAAAGATATGCAGCACAGTGACGAGCAATCATACCAGCCTAAGAGGATCTGACTAACCCTACTCCTTTTTATGTCTTTTATATGGCAGTTTGTTAGAGTAGATTTTCTATTCCAGCGGTATTTTCTATATATGCATATGATTTCGTTGTTGAATGGATATCTATTTGATGGACTTTTTTTCCTTGAATGCAAGATTCTGAGATTCTCGTGTTACTTCTTGGAAGCAACGTATCCCCATAAGGAGCCAGATGTTGCACTCAAATTGTCAAAGTTCCAGGGAAGCAGAAGTACCAAATTACTCAACAAGGATCGGATCACATATCAGCAGTCCATGTGTCATGGTCTGTGATATTCCTACTTATTATTTTATTAAGCAAATATCGATTTTGCTCAATTTTGGTTTATTACATGGTTACACTTAGGAGAAGTGGGCTTAGGGGACCCACATTTGATTTTTGGCGTAAGGGGCACTCCAACATTAGAGTTAGAGGAAAGATTGCGGCCTTGGTGGAGCGTGGGGGCCACCACAAGGGAATTTTGGCCCCACATGGAGAGTATGCTCTCATGGAGCGGAATTGGTGTGAGGAATTTGATGTGGGCCCATATGGGCAATCTTGGAGGCAGGTTAACAAAAGGAAGAAGGGACTTTCATTGTGCTCATTCATCTATCATTTCAGAAATTGTCTCTTGACATAGCACGCTTGCGCAGTGAGCCAAGTCTGCATGTTTCGTTCACCACATGGGTGTTTCCGAGCGGAGATCCTAGCCCTTGCTTTGGTGGACTTCAAGTGCCATCCCAAGGAGAGAGTCCTACTTAGTCCCGAATCATACCAGCAGCAGTGAGGCTGTACTACAGCAGAGGGAAAGCTACAGCAGCGCAGGGACTGCACAATCCTAGGTAGAGTCACTCTAGGAGGTTGAGGAGTGAGTGGAGTTTGAGGTGAAAACTTGGAGGGAAGGCCTGGGGAGCCTTCTAACAAGGATTGCAAGCATTTTTGGGGCATTTAGCAGCAAATTCTACAGGTGGGTCGATTTGCCTAGCAGCAGAGGCACTCAAGCCAATGAGGGTCGAATTTTCGAGGTCAAGCTTTGGCTAAACCCTTTGTGGGTTATTCTGGGTTTATTAAGGAGAGGTCGAGATTAATTTCCTGAAATTTTCTGAGCAATGGAGAGGGCCCTAGCAACAGATCCTTTCAGAAAGCAACACATTTTTGGGCATCTACAGCACAGTGTTTGGGAAGCATAGCAGCAATTTGGAGGAGGGTGTCTCATTTGTCATTTTGGGCTTTGCTAGCTTGCTAAGAGCAAGCCCAGGTGCACTCATTCAAGCACCCTATTGTACACCCCTTTCTCATTAATAAAAAGAGTGCACAACGTAGTTTTTGGTGCCAATTTGTGGGTATATTGTTTGTTACTGTTTCATGGTATTTTTTTCTATGTTTTTTTGCATATTTACTGTTAATTTTCCTTAGGGATATTACAGTGTTATCAGAGCTCATAGACTTGGCACACTGTGTGGGAGCAGCACAGTCTATGACACTGGAGGATAAGCAGAATGTGACATATCGAAGGCAAAGGTACAGAAGCAAAGAAAGACAATTGGAAATTACCCCTACTCCTATGACGACAGAGCTTGAGGTAGAAGAAGCCAACATGGGCGACAATGAAGGAGACAAAAGGAATGAGGAAAAGGAGTTTACCCAACTCGTATTGAAGGCAGTGTAGGACTTATCCCGAAACATTAAAGGAATGGGCCAGCGAAATGGCAATGGAAACAAGGGTAAGGCAGTCCAAGGGGATTTCCACTATGGAGAAGGGTCTGGCACTTCGCAACACCACGCATCTCTCAATGCCAACATGCCACTGATCCCGAACACACCCCCCCTAGGTCCACCATTCCTACATTCCTACAATCTAGAACTGGTGGGCAACCGAAGCAGGAGGAGGCACCTTATGGGGACTATTTCCTGGAGGATCAGTCCTATGGACTTGCTTTTGGGAGGGCCATTACTTTCAAGGATTTCTGCCAGCTAAAGGGCAACAATAGGCCCAAGGGGCAGAGTGGAGGAGACTACATGCAGGGGACAGACTTGCAACGCACTATGGGGAGGTTGTTTCTCCCAACTTTCGATGGGTCCTCCTAGAGCTCGGCCAAGGCATGGATCGAAAAGCTAGATGTCTATTTCCAGCAATCAAATGATGGAAGGAGAGGCAATCAAGATTGCCACGTTGCATTTGGAGGGACAACCCCATGATTGGGGGTTCCATGGGCTGACCACGTTGGGACATGCAAGAGTAACTGCTTATGATGATTTCACCAGGAGGGTGTTGCAGCAGTTTGAGAGGAAAGATCTAGAGGAGTATTTTGGGGAGCTAACAAGGCTCAAGTAGACCAGGAGTGCAAAAGCATATATTTTAGAGTTTCTGCGATTATTTGTGATGGTGCTGGATTTGTCGGAGTCTAAGAGGATCTACATGTTTGTGGATGAGTTAGCAGAGCCATTGCACAGGTTAGTGAGGTATAATAGGCCCAATACATTACAAGATGCAGTAGGGAGAGCCCGAGATTTACAGGATGCCCTACCTAGGGCTCAAGCACCACTACCCCCTAGATAGGGTTTCTAGCAGAGGGGGAAAGACACCAAGGCTCCACCACCGAGGGCCAAACAAGGGCGTGGGAAGCTGGATGAGGAGACTCGGAGAGACCTCAGAAGGAGGAAATTGTGCTTCACTTGTCAAGAGTCATGGGGACCAAGACACAGATGTGCAGCGGGAAAGGCCCACTACATCGAGGTCTTCTGATAGCAATGTAGAGGATGGGACCTATTTTGAGATGGGTGGAGATGACAGCGCAACACCTCAAGAGGGAGGACAACCACCGCCACCACCACCAGCAGGGGGAGTTCCCTTTGCACCTTCTGGAGGGGTCCTTACATCACTGCGTGGGGTACCCAAATTTTTTACCTTGAGGATCAGAGACACAGTTCAGGGATAGCGTGTATCAGTTCTGGTGGACAGTGGGTGTTAAAATTGGCAACTAGGGCCAAACTCCATGTGGGTCATCTTATTCGTGGTTGATAATATTTTTATTAGATTCCACTCATCAAGAGGTGTAGGATTGATCTAAAGATCATTCGATTCCGATAAGTATTTATGGAGATATGAATTTATTTTGATTATGGAATAATTATCAAGCCAACCAGCAACTCATGTAGGCTTAGAAGCCCAACAGTCGCATCTATTCAATCATCAACATTTGTGTATAAATACAAGAAGTCTTTTCCTCATTTGGACACATTCATCTCATCACTTCTCTCTCTCTCCTGCGCAGAAAAGAGGCTCTTCTCCTACTGCACAGAAAAAGACTCTTCTCTCACATGTGTGGAAGGAAGGACGCAGATTTAGGGCTGCAACTGCAGATCAGAAGTTTGACCAGTGTTGACCATCTTTCTCTCTCTCTGAACTGCATTGTAGGTGGATTTGACTCTCCTCTGAAGGCCGCATTTTTTGGTGGTGGAATCAAGTCGATCCGACAGTCGGTTTGCAAGATATTGTCTACCCTAGTTTGGCTAATGTAGGGTTTGCTGCTACTGATGAAAATCAGATTTATGTACTATTTCTCTCTACTAAATTATTGAAAATAAAGGAAGATTTGATCAAAGGGTTTCCCCACATTGGGGTTTGTCCCTGGCTAGCCGCCACATCTTGTGTCTCTTGTCTTGGCTTGTTTTCTGTCGATCGTTTAATGTTCTATTTGCACTTTACTTTATGTACATGTAATTGCTCATCTGTGGATAATGATAAAAAAGATAAGTAAACTACTACAAGCATAGAACATACCATAAATTAACATGGTATCAGAGCTGAGGTGAAAACAAAGCCCGAGCAAGAGCAAGAGCAATCACCGAAGAGAAGATTGGCAAGGCTATCCTAAAAGAACTATGGGGTCCTCAACACTCTTCCCTGCCGAAGACAAGCTCCATGAGAAAGTTGACTATCACGGATGGAAGATGTCTATTGATCTAACCCTAGAGGATCAAGGAGTGTTGGGTCACGTAAGAGGCGATATTGTTGAGCCTCCATTAAATGCACCTCCTGCTGCCGGGAACAAATGGAAGAACGGAGAAATTAAAGCGAAAAAGATCATCCAGGACTCTATCGACAAGCGCTTGGTAGCCTACATCTCTGATCTACACACCTCCAAGGAAATCTACGATAAACTGGTGAGTTTATTTAAAGTTAATGATGCAAATCAAGTTTTGTTTCTTAGAAATAAGCTGAGGGAAATCAAGAAGGGTAAAGATGAAAGTATGCAAGCATACTTCTTAAGAATCACCGAGATCAAGAACAATCTCCTATCTATTGGGGAAACTATTACTGACAGAGAAATGGCACTCACAACTCTCGGAGGATTACCATCTGAATGGTATGTGTTCAGGACTACTCTTCTAAACAATAATGTAATTCCTAGTTTCGAGGAATTAATGGCTAGATGCATTCAAGAAGAAACAAGGTTACAAGAGCAGGAAATGCCCTTGCCTAAAGGTCCTCCTGCTGCTTTTTTTTTCATGCTAAGAAGAGAAATAATTCTGGGTCTAAATCAAAAAGAAAGGTTGGATTTAAGGGTGGAAGAAAAGGATGATGTTTCATTTGCAATAAAGCAGGCCACTATGCAAGGGAATTCCCTAATAGAAAGGACTCTCACCGTGATGATGATAAAAATCCCTCTCATGGTAATCGAAGGAATGGAAAATTCAACAACAAAGGCAAGAGGAATGCTGAGAATCAAGGAAGAGGACAAGAATTTAAGAAGGCTAGAAAGTCCAGGATGTATTAAATGCACCTGACCTAAAAAAGAACCTAGTGTCCATCTCGGTAATGGAAGACAAAGGCTACAAGGTAACCTTCAACGATGGCAAGGTATGTATATGGAAAAATAATATTAAAGATGCCTTTACTCTTGGGTTTAGTGTTGATTCATTATATCAGGTCGATGGAAGTCTGCTAGGTGTCATGTCTTGCGACACAACTCTTCAGTCTGAACTTTGGCATCGGAGGTTTGCCCACCTTCATTACAAAGCTCTACCCGATGTAAGACATATGGTAACAGGGATGCCCGAATTCCAAGTAGAGAAAGAAGGTGTATGTCCGGGATGTGTTGAAGGAAAGCTCAAAAGGGGACCATTCCCCTCAAGCCAAATCAATAGCTTTGATATATTACAGTTGGTTCATGTCTAGTCAATTTAATGTCTTAAATTTCTCTACATAAATTATCAATCCGTGTATCGTAAACTCATGAAGTGTGGTGCACTATATGTGCTTAGTTAACCTTTCTCTTACTTCATTTTTTTATAGTTTATGTTGTTTTTGGGGTTTTGTTCTTGTTGGTTTTCTAATGACTATGCGACCCAATATCCTTGCTTCTTCAGCAAAAGGACAAGATGATTCTATCATGTCATTAGTTCAATCAAGATAAAATGCAATAACCAAACAAGGAGCTAGTGACTATGAGACCCAGTATCCTTTCTGCTTCAGCAAAAGGACAAGACAATTCTATCATGTCATTAGTCATTAAAAGGCTATGTGCATCATTAATCTACAATCAACTTGAAAGCAATTTATGTACAGCTAATATACATAAGCATAACAAAATTAAATGCAAAATTAAATGACAACTATACAAGGCAGGGCCCCCCTATGAAATCAAAGCAAAATTTAACACACTTGCATGAATTAAAATTTCATGAATGAAAAATCTAATCTATCAAACTTGAAAGTAATCAAATCAAATCAAAGAAATTTTTACAAAATGAAATCTATTCTACCTTACATTCTACAAAGCAATATTTAGAAAATGAAATCTACTCTACCTTACATTCTAATGTGCTCCATGATATCTACTTCACATCTCCTTCCATGTTGAGAACATCAAAGCTTTATTCGAATTCTTCAAAAGTACAAAGTACAACAAAGTTCTCCAAAGCTTTCAAAAGCCATCAAGGAAGAACTACAATCTTAAGAACTAGGGACTAAAAAGACTTAAAAAAAAGACTTCAAAAGACTAAAAAATGAAGGAGAGAGATCTCCTATTTATACAAAAAGATGAGAGCCATCTCATTAATGATAATCCATGAATCTCTCCCTCTACCTCTAGAGTCCTAATCAAAATAGGAATTGATAAGACACATGTCCTTTTAGAGTTACAATACAATTAGGAGATGTGACACATATCCTCATGATCCCATGATTCTTTCAACTCAAATTCGAATTTGGCCTTAGAGTGCCACATAAGGGTCTTCTAGAAGCCTCCTTTCAACCTACATAGGTCAACAATCTCAACCCATTGGTTAGGTATAATATTATGCACATTATTTCCTAATTTTTAACCACAAATTCACTTAAAAGGCTTAGAATTAATAAAGATTGGAAAAACATAAATGTGACCCAATGAT
>APFE031216647.1:0-53636 GCA_000404065.3 Pinus taeda | reverse complement strand
ATAATTATGAGAAGTATTTAAATAATGTTTTGGGACATTGTGTAAAAATGATGAAAAACATATAGTTTTTTTTTAATATATAACTTTTATGTATGGAAAATCTGTATAAATTAAAAAATAGTGATTTTCTGAGATTGACATGTTATTTTTTAAGTAGTAGTTTTTAAGTGTGATTTTTTGGAAAATTTTCTTTTTTATTTTCAATTTAATTTGTCTACAATTTGGTAAGAATTTATTAAAATCAAAAGTTAGATAGGTGAAAACCCACGGGTTTTTGAGGGTGTCAAATCCATATGTGCAATCGAGAAACTAGTTTAAACAACACAAATCAAGATTTCGACACAATTTTTTTTGCCAAATTCGTAGGAAGCACTAAAAATTTACACTTAAAGACGACTATTTTTTTTCCCTCTAAAACATAATTCATATGTTCTTGTTAGGTCTTTGGCTTGGTATCTAAATGTTTGATCTTTTTTTAAACAAATTGGTACGATTGTAGATAACAAATGGATCTTCTGCATCATTGTTTTTCCATAAATTTTAATGTTGATTTTTTTTAGAGCATAGTGGAGTCCTAAAATGACTAGGTTGATTGTTAGGCCCTAGTATGAGGGTCTTAAGATGTTGTTAGAAAATTATATATTACAGAGAAATGGTGCACGTAAAATATTGCAAAAACACAAACATAGAAATTGCATAAAACAAGAGAGACATAGATATACGTGGTTCACCCAGTTTGGGTTGCGTCCACGGAGAAACAACTAGTCCTTCCTTTTATATTATCCAATAAAATGAATATATACAAAGTACAACAGATCTGTTGTAATTTCCTCTTCGCTCTCACATTGTCTCCTCTCTCTTTCTCACTCAAAATACACATATACACAACCTCAATAATATTCCCTCATATATAGCAAGGGGTTGCCTTCTAGGGAAAGAAACCCTAAATTAAACATAACTTCTACCGTTAAATCATCTACTTAATGAAAGGCCTAGATTGACTACGAAATTACAATATTTTACAAGGCAATTATACATCTATTTTTAGCTTTGGGGGCGCTGTTTCTGAACCCCCACTAGGGGGTCATAAAATCGTCGTTGCCCCCCCCCAAAAAAAAAGACCCCCCTAACGGTGATTAAACGGGCGACATTGCTGCCTGTTACGAACTGGGGTCCAACATGACGATACCTTTGATTAAAGAAGATAATCAGGCATCACATCCAACAATTCATAATTTTATTATTATTATTCCTAACAATCCTGTAAGTCTTCATTTGTTTATAGTCCAAAAAAAATAAATAAAAATCAATAATTAATCTATGAAAAAAATATATATTTAGGATTTGAACATAGATCTCTATAAGTGTGTTTAGCAATGAATATGTAGATACACAAAATCATGGTTGAAACTAAGGAAGTTGTAAAAGTGGATGTGTTTTTGGTTTATCTAGACCAAACCAAGAGGTTTGTGAATCTGAACATAAAACTAAAGTAGCCACCTCATCCACCACGTAATTGAAAAAGGTGTTCCCCACCATTTGTTTTTGAAATTAATAACATGTGCACATTATTAACACATGCATTTTATTAGCATATAAACATCGTAGAATTCACTCAGAGTATATAATGTGCATGCATTATTTTTTCCATCTCTTATCATATTTCCCCTCTCTCTCTCCCTATTTTCCCTAATTCTCCTACATCTCTTTCTCTCTCCCCCCTTCTCTCTACCTTTTCTCTTCCTATGTTTTCCTCCTAAGTCTTTCTCACCTCCTATGCCCCCACTCTCTCTAGACCTTTCTATCTCTGCCCCTCTCCCTTTTTTTTGTTTTTGTTTGTTTGTTTGTTTTTGTTTTTGTCTTTGTTTTTTACTTTCCCTATTTCCTGCCCCTCTCTTTCTTATCCTTTCCCCATCACTCTCTTTATCTTTGTCCATTTCTCTCTTTATCCCACAATGTATCCCATTATCTATCTCTCCATCCCTTTCTATGTCTCTCCCCTTTTCACTATCCTTTTGTTTGTATATACCTTTATGTCTCCATATGATATTCCCCCTCTTCATCCTTTTCTCTCTTTCCCTATACATTTTTCTCTTTGTCCTTAAGCCTCCCTCTTATATCCCTCTCTCTCTCCTTTGCTAAGCCCCTCCAACTCTCCCTCTATCCCATCCCCCCTCTTCATCCTTTCCTTTCTCCCTATACCTTTATCTCTATTCTTATATCTCCCCACTATATCCCTTTCTCTCTCCTTTACTAAGCCACCACCACTCTCTCCCTACCCCCCACCTCCTCTCTCTTTCTTTCCTCATCTATTTCCCTTTCTCACTCTTCTTGCATTTCCCTCCCTTTTTTACCCATTTCCCTATCACTTCCTATCTTTCTCTCCCTATGTCTCCCTCTTTATATCTCTCTACCCCTTTCAATATTTCCTCATATCTCTCCCTCTTCTCTCTCTTTCTTCCCCTATCTCTCTCTTCCTCCTTGTATGTCTCCCTCCTATATCCATCTATTTTTCTCTCTCCCATTCTCCCCCGTATGTATTCCTCCTACATCATTCTTTCTCTCTTTCTTAACCTAATCTCTCCCCTATATCCACACCTTTCTCTCTCCCCCCATCCCTATCCCTCTTTATATTTGTTTATTGATGCAGGAGCATTCAGCCCGAGGGAAATCGTTGTAAATAGTAGACATAGGGGGTCATGCATTTCAGGAAATAGTTTTCCTAAGTCTCAAGTCAATGTAATATTTAGGCCTTTAAGTGTGATTTTATTAGATAATGGGAGAATATGTAAATGCTCTCAAAATAAATAAATGGGAACATGAGTGGTATAAGTCAAGTCCAACTCTTAAACAGTTCCATGATTCTAGGAACAAGAGAGAGCTTTTAGGCATTAAATGGGAAGTTGATAAGAAAACTTTTCTGTTTTAAAACAAAGGAAAATATGGAATGGATAAATTCTCAAGGAGACTTATCTGCCACATATGCATGCATGGAGAGCTTTAGGGCTTTTCTTCGAGGGGTGATCGGATCCTCCAATGATCCAATCCAATGCATTATTATAAATAGTGAACCTGCACATTCAATAGAGATAGAAGGCCACTACTGTTGCAATCAGGCCTGTGTGAGATGAGGAGTCTTAAATGTAATCTGTGTTTTTACATTAATATATATATAGAGAGTTTTACCCTGACTGTGTCAGTACATGTTAAGGAGTATCTCATAAATGATTTACCATGAATTCGTAGGCTTTGTAGGTTGTAGGCAGAACTCTAAAGGATGCAGAGGGACATAGTGATCCAGAGGAATCACAATGGATTCTGAATCCAAGTGAAGAGACGGAGGAAGCTCTAGAGGCATGGTGTAGCGAGGATGTGCTAAGGAGTTAAGCTCAGAGAAGTTGAGCAGCAGACATGGAAGAAGAAACCCGGAGGACACAGCTCAAACCCATAGAGAAATGCGAAGAAGATAATGAAAACATAGGCAAAGAGAAGAGTGGAGAAGTGAATCAGAGTCACGCAGTGGAAACAACAAGGATGGGAGCTTTTGAAGAAACTCAAGCACAGAGAGGAATTGAAGAAAACACGAAGAAATTCCAAGTAAAGGGAATAAATGGAGAAGTGCAGGTGATGCTTAGCAGATGCTAGATCTCATAAATCAATGGCTGTGATGAAATTGCATCGACGGAAGACCCTTTTAAAGTGATCGGAATGAGCCTTAGAGAACTGCTAAGAGCGAGCAACGATTAATCATGGATCGTTGGATCATGGCCAGCTCAACGGTCACGATTTAATCGCATATCTGTGATCAGAGGTGCCAAGGGTCAGTGGGTTATGAATGTTTTGATATCACCGAGAGTGATATATCGACGATTGGTGTCGAGATAATCAGCGATCGGAAGTTCGGAGATCGGGAATCGGCGTTGGAAAGTGATAAGAAACGGACCCGACGACGTTTATGAACACAAATTTATAAATGTTGAGGTCCGATATATATATGTTCGGTAGTGTTTTCCTTTATATCCAGGATAGTGAAGAATTAAGCGCGATAGTATATTTTCCCAATTTTGAAAGGAAATCACATATTTGAAGGAGGAAGGCATATATGTGTGTATGTCCAAGGGAAGAAGCGAATGTCGACTGTGATGAGGTTTAGCCTTGGAAACCATAACAAGACTGTACAGTAGGCGGAAAAGGCATGTTTGGGATTAATTCCTTTGTAATTCTTTATAAAGTGGATAAGTGAGATAGAAGGATATATATGTTAAAACATATATGAGAAGATGTGTTAGGGGGTTATAATTCCAAATTGAGAGAATGAATGGTTTTTAAATTCCGACAAAAGGATTATGAATGAAGACTAATAAAGTCTTATACAAAGGCTTGAGGTCTAGTTAAAGGTCTCGATAGGAGGTATTGACGGGGAGATTGGGTTCCTATGCATAGGAACTGATGAATGGGACGTGACCATTTAAGGTCTGAAGATTTGACTTCGTTGTAGAGTCAAATGACCTGGGACAGTTATGGATGCATTATTGTTAAATTCATACTGTGGGTATCTAAAGGTGTTACCTTACCCTGCACCATTTATCCCTTTCCCCATTTTCTCATTTATCTCTCTTCCTTTCCCATTTATCTCTCTCTCTCTCTCTCCTCTCTCTTATTTTGTCTTCCTCTTTCTATCTCTCTTCCATTTTATCTATTTACTCATTTTTATATGTCTCTCTCTTTCCCTATTTATTCATTTCCCATTCCCCCCCGATGTATGTCTCCCTCCTATATCTCTCTTCTCTCCCTCTCTCCCCCCATATGTATCTCTCCTATACCCCACCTCTCTCTCTCTCTCTCTCTCTATTTCCCCCTATATGTCTCCTTTTTACATCCCTCTCTCTCAACTATCCATCTCCTCCCCTTTTCCCCTCTCTCTCTCACCCCCTTATTTTTCCTTATATTTCCCTTTCTCTCTCTCCTATCTATCCATCCTTTTTTCTCTCCCTGCCCCTTTTTTCTCTCTTCCTATGTCTCTCACTATATTCCTATCTCTATGCTACCCGAAACCTCCACCCTTTATCTCTTTCTCCCTCTCTCCCTAACTCCTTCCCACCTCACTCTCTCCCCTTCCTCCATATCTATATTTGCTTGCCCAGTCTTCCCCCATCTCTAACTTTATATCTATCTTCCTTTCCCTATATCTCTCTCTTCCCCCCACCATCTATCTCCCTTTCCCTTTTCCTCTCTCCCTCATCTCTCACCCTACCTCCCCCTCTCGCTCCTTTTTTGTCTCTCAATATCCCTTTCTCTCTATCTACCCGTGCCCCCCCATCTCTCTTTCTCTCTCTCTCTTCCCACCACCTCCCCCTTTTCCTCTTCACCCCATCTCTCTCCTTCCCTCTCTCCTCTCCCTCTCTTTTTGTCTCTCAATATCCCTCTCTCTCTCTCTATCTTTGTGATGTCCTGTTTCATCTCTCTCCCCCCACCACCCCCCCCATTGTCTACCTTTCTCCATCCCCCTATATATATCCTCTTACATACCTCTCTCCCTCCCACCTCTCTCCTCACCCTTCTCTCCTCTAATACACACTCTCTTCATTCCCTTCTCTCTCTCTCCCCCCGTCTCTCTCTTGCCCATGTATGTATCCATTTTATATCACTCTCTCTAGATTTTTTTCCATGAGCCTACCTCTCACTCTACCCCTTTCCCTACCCTACATTTTCCTTTCCCCATCATGATCTCTCTCTCTCCTTGTTTCCCTCTCCCTCTCTCAAACACACACACACACTTTCTAACCGCTCTCTTTTTCCCTCTATATCCATTTCCCTATCCCTTTATCTCCCTTCCTCTTTCCCCCCTTTCCTAATTCCACTCTCTCCACTACTTTCCCTATCCCTTTCTATCTCTCCCAACAAATTATCTTTAATCTTACTCCAAAATATTAATACAATATTTTATTTTTCTTTATAAATAAAAAATCCTGGTAGGAGTTATACCAAGGTGTAGACGTAGGGTAATTCTCTTGGAGGGTATCGAATTTGAAAAATTTTAAAAGGTCATATTAAGATCATTACGGAACCTAGGCAGTTGTTTAAAGTGGTGAGAGTATCCTAGAAAACAATGGTAGTTTGTGCACAAAGATAATGAAGGAATTAATGAAAGCATACTTAAGAACCTAACCTAATAATGAATGAGATGATGAAACCATATTTGGAAAATTAGATGATTAGAAATAATATTAATGAGATGTATTCGACAAACCTCCTTTAAAAATTCACAAAGGCAAAGCCATAATCAACATCAATTGTGAGAATGAAGTTATAACCTAGGATAATGACTTATATACTAATATAAAATAGTGAAAAGAATTAAATGAAGCCAAAAAGTGTAAACATGACCGCTTGCAAAATTCATATATTGAAAGAAAAAAGAAAGTTACTTCTAAATTTCCCAAAAAAACCACAAATTCACAAAATTTAGCCATAGCTCATAACTTAAACCTTAATAGAAAAACCATTTACAAATTAATAAAAAAATGTATCTAACATATGAAAGATGTTGTTTATTAGTGCAGATTGTTCAAGTTATAGGATTTTTTTAGTGGATGAGTTTAAGAACTATGCAAGCGGTCGATTAGGCTCAACAACAAGCAAGGTATATACTCCGACAAGCATTTCTTATAATGAGCAAGATAATGTGCATTCCTTATGGTAAATACCCATAGCATTAGAGTGAAACCCAAAGTGAGAGCTAGTAGGAAGCTTTGATTTTTATTTAAGAGTTAGGGGAAAAAGCTATAATGGGAGGTAGGGGAAAGCTTTAATTATGATTTATAGATTAGGGATTGTGGAAGTGTTTTTGGATGATGGTTATAGGGGTTTATGATGATTAGAGATATTATAGGGGTTAATCATTATAATATTTTAGGGTGGATATATTGGTTAAGTATGACTGGGGTAGGGTTGATTATGCTTAAGTAGGGGTGCTAGGTGTTATAAATTTTACACTAAAAATGGGATATGGGCTAAAGGAGTTAGATATTGCATATGGTAAAGGACATACAAGATATGGGTATAGGTCCTATAAAGTTATGATTTTCAGCTATAGATGTTAGGATTAAGAGGTTGTAGTAGTTAATCTTTATGCAAGCTATAGGGATTAAGCATTGGGTATGATATTGGTTATATCCATTAAGGCTAGATGTTTATAATCGTTATATATATATATATATATATATATATATATATATATATATATATATATATATATATATATATATATATTATATATATATATATATATATATATATATATATATATAGATATATATATAGATATATATATATATATATATATATATATATATATATATAATATATATATATATATATATATATATATATTATATATATATATATATATGAGGATGACATTATTTAAGTTAGGGGTTCCTTTTCTTTTTCTTTTGGAGTTTATTTATAGTTATTTTTGGTATTATATCATGTCCATACAAAAAGAAGACAAAGTAATCCCATTTAAGAATTATGCTAAATTATATATAAAATGAAAAAAAAATTCTTCTACTTTTTATTAGACAACTTTCCCTTGGGATTAGATTTATATATCTATAAAAGTAATTAGTAAAGAGCTTCTCTTCCCTACCCTATTTTTTGGAGTGTTATTTTATGGAGTCTTTTATATAATTATACTTAGAATATGATTAAATTAGACCAAAAGTATGTAGCAAATCATAAAATTATGAGGCCTTTAAATTCTTAATATTTTTATATTTTTTTGTGTAAGTCAGCTTTTGATATTAACAAAAAAGAAAATATAGTACAAAACTTCTGCATCTGTAGACTACGGGCCGCTTAACAGCAGGCCTATCTTCAGGAGACCAAACTTCAGGAGACCAAAAAGAGTAACTGAAAACTAAAAACAACACACCTCGCAAGGCAGCAGAGAACCAGAACTGACAGAAGGACATAAACAAAGAAGACATGTCGAAGAAGACACTAGACAAGCTACCTAGACAGTAAACATATCAACCCGCAAAGAAGAAGGAAGCGAGGATAGCAAGCCGTAAAAAAAAAGAGACTAACTGCTGAGGACGTGGAGTCTGAGAGACTACAGAATCAGATATTGTTTAAGCATCTCTGGGACCGCTATAGACCTTTACATGTTGATCTATCCCGGCTTGGGAGGATTGCCCTGGTGATCCCCAGTCGGATCTCCGTTCTGCTAATATGAAGGCTTGATGTCTTGACCAATGACATGTCTTAAGAGTTTAATTAGAACAATAAGCTTCTTGTTGATTGTCTCGGCCTGTTGATCCAGTGAACTCAGCTTGAATTCAATACTCTCAACAACCTCCATATGATCATGCCTCATAGTTTCTGTGAGATTCTAAAGCTTTCGCAACTGCTCCGCATATTCTTCCTGTTTACCCAGAGCCTTCGCAAGAAGGGTCTTCATGCGCCAGCTCTCAGCTTGGGTTCTAACGAATTGAGTAGCGGGAGTGTTAACTATTCCAGGGTCCAGGATCCAGTCCACATCTTTTCCAATTTGCTGGTCTGAAAACTTTTTCTCCTCCTCCTGGACCATGGCTTCCAAGTCGATAATATTACGCTTATTTGGTTGTGAGGTCCGCGTTTCATACATCTCTCTCGCTTGCCGAAGTTCTTTGTTGGCAGACGCATTGTGGCTGCCCTCCCCTACCATTGTATTGCTTACTCTCCTAGTGTTTTCCTGAGCTCTATCTGTAGAGTGAAGAGGCTCTATCTTGCTACACGATAAAACAATGCTTTTCTTGTTGCCTCTCATAGTGGTTCAATATCGAATTCCTGGGAAATTATCGGTGTATGGTCACCTTTCTCTGTGCAACTTGCATGTCAGATCATCATAATTGCTGCGTAATGGTATGTTGGTTGGGTTATGGTATAATTGCATCCCCTTACGGTCACAGGTACCTGCCTGCTCCATATCTTGCCAAGTGTTCTCCTTCCTGATCATATTTCGGCGGCTCATACCATTACAGATCATGAAAACTGCAAAAATCTTTATCACCTGCTTCTTTCATAATTGCCCTTATCTTGTTTGTCCTTCGAGCCTTGTTGGGATTTAATGGTGCCTGCCTAGTCAGCATGTCTATTCAATTATGATGTTGTATTATTCGACCCTCTGGTCGGACTCCTCTGCCGTCACCAGATTTAACCTGGAGAGTTGCATGCATTTTCTTCTTAACTCTGGGTTGTCAATATCCTACCAACAGCTGTCCCACATTGTGTTAGGGTGTTCAATCCCATGATTCACCAGGTGGTCAACAACCGAATTAGCCTTTCTTCGTACCGCCTGAAAGATGAGGCCTTCCATTTCTCCTAACAGTTTGGCAATATTGTCTGTTACCTTGGCTAGTCGCCAATGTCTGGTAACCTTACTTGCTGGCGTCTTAATATTTTTATATTATTTATGCTAACTATTTTAAAAACAAATATTAATGAAAATTTCCATATTTTTTTATTCTTTAGTATTAAAATGCCCTCTACAATAATACTTTCGTAACCATGTTATCCATTGAACTATAATTTTTCATTCTAAAATACTTTTTTCCTAATGACCATTACACCTCAAGCCATGTGTAGGTATTATATCATTTATAATTAAAATCTATTAAAAAAAACTAAAAAGACAACAACTATTTTGTTGATTAAGTTAAATGTTACAAATTCCAATTAATTGCTCACATGTCACTAATTTCATCACCAAATACCTCATGCTTATAAAGTTATGCTTATATGAAGTTATGTACCAAATAATCTATCTTCCAAAACATCACCTTAATTTGAGACTTAAATTTGTTATTTTTTTCATTACTTACGGACTATTATTATCCACAAAATGTTACACTTGGCTCAACATTCATTGCATTGATAAAGCTATATTGGTATAGATCATGGATGCCATGTTGACTAGCATCTTTGAAGAGCATCCACCAATAAAGAATATAGTTCTATTAATTTATCTTGTCCACCAATAGAGAATATAGTTTTATTAATTTATCCTTTCCACCACTATAGAATATAGTTCTATCAATTTATCAAAGCAAAGGAGCTTCTTCACTAGGACAAGTGTTTCTATGGGAAAATGTTCTAAGAGAAATTCCCAAACGAGTATAGTACTTCGACACAATGGGAAGCATCGCTTAAAGGGAAGAGCACTAATCCAAGTATCAATCTTAGAAATGATCATGATATTAGAATTTTCATGTCATAATTTCTTTTGAACATTTTTCAAATTCTTCACGTGTTTTCCATGATTTGTCGCCTAATCCCCAAATTACTACTCGTTGTTGTTGGAGTTAATGCTCACATTCCATATTTAAGGAGTTGGTTTGTGATGGTTGAGAAATTCCCTCAACCTCTCTCTCTAAATTAGGAATAAGTTGGATCTCAACAACTCTATTTAATAGAGTGATCTCAATGTAATCTGTGTGTGAGTGTGTTTGCACATACACCATTTGTGCATAATATATGATTGAGTTTCTGTGATTGTGTGAATTTAGCTAATTTTATCATGGTATCAGAGCACAGGATTAGAGGCCTGTGACGATTGTGTATTGTGAGTCAAGAGATTTTCGTGTTGTATGGAGGGTAGAACCAGGCATAGTGTGGCACCCATCGTGTGTTTGTGGCATAGTGTGGCACCCATCGTGTGTTTGTGGCAACCTTTGTAGATATGCGGACCATGTAGAGGAGATGCAAACTCTGTTATTCTGTTGCACCGGGAAATCTATCAAGCTCCTCAAAGTTGGACTGTCGGTGGAACCGTGATTGTGAAGCGAGTTTCTACCTAAGGTGCTAGTGTCGAGGTTGAACCTGAGGCCAAACGAAGGAGCCCGTAGTCAAGAAGGCCACCGTGGAAGTGAATCCCTTTGTCACTGCCATGAGGAGGAGGATGTGTTCACCCTGTTGGAGTGTAAAGAGTGATTCTGAATGTTGCCGCTTGCATACCAGGCGTCCTATTTTTTGATTCATCAAAATCTGCCATCGCCGGGAAAACAGAGGATTGTACACCCAGAATATCCTCTGCATTCTTGAAGGAGTTAGTTTTGATTTCAAATTAACCTGGGCCATGTTCTGCTCATAGAAATTCTTAATTCCTTTTTGTAGCGTAGCTGGATCAATTTTGAAGAATTTGGGTGAAGTGACAGAGAGCGAATGGATTTGCTGATTCAAAGGAGCTGTGAAGCATCACCATGAACATATCAATGAAAATCAATAAAGTCAAATCCTGCCATTTAAGCCTGTGTAATCATTTGTACAGACTGGTGGATAAGCTGCCAATCGCATCTGGATTGGAGTTGCGATGTGTAGACGTGTGGAGAGGCTCATGGAGCGAGAAACTGGAAAGACCATTACTGCTGGATTGCCCATGATGAATCTGTTGATTCATATGATATTCTGTAGTGTCAACGGGAGTATTGCTCTTCTGGAGAGGTTAAGGCGTCAACAGGAAACTGGAAATATTACTATCTGGTGCTTCTTGCGTTTTACTGCTTGGTTTTCCATGCTTGATCTGCTGATTAATATTATTGATAGTCTCTTCCGGATCACCTTGTGTTGCGGCTGGGAATTGATGTGCATTAGTATCCATGGTTCTAATGTTACCTGCAGCATGGTTAGCCGCGTTTAAGTGTTGCTTTACTAGCAATGGTACTACACGTAGATGCGGCGTATATACAAAGATCAAAATTAAATTTAAATTACTAGTTATGTTTCAATTTGAAGATGTTTTTTATCAATTGTGTTTGAAGAAATCAAGTAGCAGTATGGCTCAATATGGATGGTTGTCCAGATAGTATGGCAGTTGCGGATCTAGGGAAGGATCCCTCATTAGTGGTAGATGTGGAAGTGGTTTCCTAATGAGGTTATGCGACAGATTGGGATGCTGTCAAGTAATTGACTTCGGGAGATCCTTGATTTGGGATTTGAGAAAGGAAATCGGGAATCCAACTTGCCAACTACACCTTTCCGAGGGTTACGAGGCAACTTGATGGAGCTTCTACTGATAAGCTTGATTATTTTTTTATTTTGATGTAATGTAATCATTAAGGGGGGATGTTGGAGTTAATGCTCACATTCCATATTTAAGGAGTTGGTTTGTGATGGTTGAGAAATTCCCTCAACCTCTCTCTCTAAATTAGGAATAAGTTGGATCTCAACAACTCTATTTAATAGAGTGATCTCAATGTAATCTGTGTGTGAGTGTGTTTGCACATACACCATTTGTGCATAATATATGATTGAGTTTCTGTGATTGTGTGAATTTAGCTAATTTTATCAGTTGTGTTGTTAATTCTCTTTTGAACCTGCTAAGGACATGCAAAACTAAGCGTGAAAAATAAGTTATCATCCTCATGAGGCTCCCGAATTTTTTTTGGACAATTCATATTCATCCAACTTGCCACATAAATGTAATTATATACAAAGTTTAAAGTTTTTTTAGTGTTCGAATCTTCATTTTTAGAATTCTTTTTAGCAGAGTTATAATATATAGTTTAATCATGCTAAAAGAAAATAATAAATCCCTAAAATTTTACATAAATAAAATAATAAGCGTCTTGTTATGGAAATTTTGCTAGTTCACTTATGGGCATCCTTATAGTGGAACAAGATTTCTAAAATTTGTGTTCCTTAACTAAACAAAATTATACAATCATGCTAAAAGAAAATAGTAAATCCCTATAATATTACATAGATTAAACAATAAGCCTCTTGTTATAGAAAATAGTAAATCCCTAAATAGAAATTTAGCTAATTCAATGATGGGTGTCCTTATATTGGAACAAGCTTTCTAAAATTTATGTTCTTTAACTAAAAAATTATAACGAGGAGATTTAAAGCTGAGCAAATATTCTTCATCATCTGCTTAATCAGAGAAATGAAACCACGACCTTGGAAAATGAAGCTCTGTGGCGTAGCAATGGAATAATCATTTTAGTTCATGGAATTGTTCCAACCCTCCGACTAGATTCGATTCTCTGATGATATATATCAGCTTCAACATGCCCGCCTACATCCATTTCCCCGACGATTCATCATGGCTTCTCTGGTCTGACTCTGTTACCACACAGTTTTCAAATGAATTAATTGAAAATATATTAAATTTCTAATATGAAAATAAAAATTATTAAAATATACCATTTTCTAAGATAATATTCAATTTTAAAATAAAAGTAAAAGTATTTATAATAATAACTACTTTGATAATTTAAAGGTTAATAATATCATTTACATCATAATTTAAATATAGAGGCTAACCATTATCAATACAGATTTCAAAGATATATTTTAACAAGGCTGTGATGCAACGAAATACCTGCCGATTAACATTGTTTTAAAGGAAATATCTGAATAGTTTGATAAATGGTCTTCGTAAGAACCAAATGGCAATATCACAGTGCTATATGTTTAAACTATGATAAGGAAAGTTTACTTTCTTTGTTGGATAAATCCACTTAAATTTTATTAGGCTTACTCGGTTGCTCTAGGTTTACTAAGTTGACCTAGATTTATTGGGTTTATTAGGCTGACCTAGGTTTATTACTAGGTTGACATAGGTTTATTAGGTTTACCAGGTTTATTAGTTTGACCTAGGTTTATTAGGTTGACTTAGGCTTACTAGGGCTAGGTTTACCTAGGTATATAAGCTTTACTAGGTTAACATATGTTCACTAGGTTTACTATGTTAACCTAGGCTTACTACGTTAACCTACGTTTATTAGGTTTACTAGATTTATTAGGTTCACCTAATTTTATTGAATTACCAACCACATTAATAAAGTGAATGACAACCATATTAAAAGTGGTTTACTAGGCTTATGACCACATTAACTTTATCCGTAGTTAAACATTGAAAACCATGGTTAATTGTTGTTAAACATAACCATGACAAAGACAACAGTGTAAAATATAAGCCTTGAATGCATTATTATTCACAATGATACATATTTATAATACATTGGAGTGACCCTTGGTTTCATATTCCAAGTGGTCTCTTGGACTCCCTTTGATTATTCAGCTTCAACACCAATCCTTAGAGGATTAGGTGTCCAAAAATCCCCCCCCCCCCCCCCCCCCCAATTCTGAAGGGGTATGTATGAGTCCAATAAGATAGTTGTAATACAAAATGTGAAAAAATGCATGGCAACACTACGCTGAATGTGCTCTATTAAATGTTGGTATAATGGGGTGGTTTAAGGATAACCACCAACACTGGAATGCTTAGTGTAGTTCCTGTAACTCTTCCATGTCTAGAAAGAAGTATAAACCTTTTTCTAGGGGAAGTGTCCCTAATGATTTGGAGATGGAGACCTTCAACCTAGAAAAGAGAGGTCAACAACCTGTTGTGGTGTAAGGATGACCACCAACTCTAGAATGCTTAATGCAATTCTTAGAACTCTTCCAAAATTGGCAAGAAGCTCAAGTCTTCTGCTAGAGGAAGTGTCCCCAATTCTTTGAAGAGGGAGAAGCTTAGCCTGAAAAGGGAGGTCTCACCCCACATAGATGATTTAAGGTTGACCACCAACCAATGGAATGCTTAGGAGCATCTTTGTCTCTGTCTACAACTCTGAATTTGGTATGGCAGGTTATGGCTTAGGCTTGCTTGATGTGACTTTGAAGCTTGTATATGACCATGACTTCCCCTCTATTAGATACAAGGTGAGAATATGGTGAAAAATAAATTGTAAGACTGTTCAATAATCTAGAACAAGTTCTGACATATGACTGCAATATCTTCTTGGCTATTGAAGCTCATTGCCAGGAAATTATCCATCCAAGATGCATCTTTGTTTTTGCAGGAAGCTTGTTTTTGAATTATCTGTTTTAAAAATGAGTGGTTTTATGAAATTTCTCACACGGATAAAGATCAAAATAGTGACCTTTCATATGGCCAACTCGGTCACAATGTTGGAATTTTACATTATGTTGTTGTTGTTGCGGAAGAGAAGCAGAATCTAGAAAATATGAAGTTGAACTGTCATGAAGGAAACCAACACTTTGAAACTAAATGGGATTTGAGTAATATGAAATATGAAAGGTCACATCCTTTTCATATCCAAGACCATTTTTGTGCTTATTATGGACAAGATCTTCTTAAGGTTTGATGATGGGCTTGGGAAATACAGATTGAACTTTTGCATCTGCATGCAAATCTGCTCTTGAACTGGGCACTAAATGTGAATAAACCTCAACTTTATATTCTTGTTGCTGATGGGAGTCTGTTTCAATGTTCTTAATAGAAATAGGTTCAAAATCATAACTCGACTGTTGTAATTCTTCTTGCTTAAGCTGAGATTCAAGCTCCAAAAATTCTATTTTTACTGTGTATTATGTAGACAGGTTTTAATATCACATAGAGTGTTATTGTTGATTTTCATTGTATCATGATCATTGTAATGTATTAGAGTTTCCATGAACTCTAATACCTCAGTACTTTTGGCCATTTTATTAACAACTCAAGTTTATGATATGAGGGGTGTCAGTTTCTCAATGGTGCATATATTGAACATAATTCATTACAAGTGATAGTGCTAATGCTGATAAAGGCAATGTTGGCCAAAAAACTAGTTCAAACTAGTGAAAAATAACTTTCTTCTAATTCTTTCAAAGTTACCTTTTAACACTAAAGTGAAAATTCCTCTTATGAAAATCTTCACATCTCTTCTTAACAGCTATTGGCTAGCAATTCAGTTATATTGGTATAAGGCAACTATATAAACAACACAACTTTATAATTAATAGCAACAATACAAACAATAAACCGAGACTAAAGTAACGCACATATAAAATTCAACTTGTGTATACCACACATTATCACATACCAAGCTCGAGTCAAGCGTAATATTGTCCCACTCCTTACTCTTCTTCTCATATGGGTCTCGACCTCTCATGCAAGAAAATGATTTTGAGCATTTCTTAGCTCTAAATCAATCGTTGTTGCATTGAACGAACTCTAAGATACTTATGAATAATCCAACCGCGACCCATAATATCATAACACCAACAGATTCAAATAGGGTTTGCCTATTATCTAGATGGGACATATTCCCCCTCATTATCTCTACAACAACACACCACATAAAAAATATTTTATATAAAAAGTTGCTATAGACATGGATCTACCACTTCCACTTCTCCTCCACTCTCCATAAATTTTGTCGTTTTGGAAAAGACTTTTTCCCAAATACTAACAAATCATTAACCATTCTTGGACAGACTTCCCTCTCGACTTAGCAACAAAACATGCACACAAAAATTTATCTTTCACCGGTGTACTGTTGTAGGGACAAAACCTTTAGCGGTCAGGGTAAGAACCCATATGAGGAAGTCACTTATCTATCTACCTATCTCCATAAAATCTCAGATTTACCAAGCATTTTACTGGATTTCCATGCTCTTTTCATGGGTTTTGGTTGCAATTTATTTTATTATTTTCTCTCCCTTTCCATATTCTCTACATAGTTAAATGGACTGGCACACAAAATTGGCCACATTGGCCATTGTGTCGCAGAGACTTTCCGAATTGATATTCACATTTTCATTCTAATTCAATTCGGCAATTTTCGTTTACGTTTGGATCTTGATTCCTATTCGGTGATGCCTTTTAATACAATGAAATAATTCTATGCTCTTGTCTACGTGCTTTGGAGAGTTCTGCTGCAATAGGTGTATAGATCGGTGTACAGGTGGCTAATTTACTGGATTCGCTGCTCTTCTCCGGTGAGGCATAGGACTTCCTCGTAGCTTATTTCTCATGAAATCAATTGACATTGTCTCATACGATGATACTATGAACTGTAACAATTCATATTCTAACTCTACCTAATTCACATGAACAAAAAGAAAGCATTTCTATCTTATAAGTGTTTGGCATGTCGGATGATCTAGAGAGTTTCCTCAATGCTCCAATTTTCTCTTACTTGTGTGAGACGAAGGCCAGGATTCGAAATTTATGCTTGACGCTTTACGGGGGTGCCTACAAGTAGCTTTTCCTTTTTAATTGAAGGCCATTTTTGACGGTGTAATTCCTTCAAATGGTAAGCCCTTGCTGCAACAGTCCATCTACGAGAAATCTGGGATGAATGGCACGAGACTCCATACCTCTCTACTGCAATAATGTAATGCACAACCTCATAATGCACAATCTCTCAATTACCAGAACTGAAGCAATGTGGCTACTCCATGGGCCATGGGAAGAGAAATTATCGCGGAAAATGCGAGGAGATTTCAGGCCTGAAAAAGTTAGATAAATGGTTGCAAATACACTAGGCATATTAAAATAGCTCATAACGGTTTGAGAGAAAATATCAATTGGACATAAACGTTGGTTTAAAGGTTAGTGCAGATATCTTAGACCAATCTCTCTTAAGGTAGAATCAGGTACTGATTATCATGCAGGGATGGTAGGACTGAAGCAGGGAAGGAATTCACTTGTAGCTCTTATACCATGTTAAACATAACCATGGCGAAGACAAGAGTGTGAAGGATAAGCCTGGAATGTATTATTATTAATAATGATACATATTTATAATATATTGGAGTGACCCTTGGTTTCATATTCCAAGTGATATCTTGGACTCCCTTTGAATGTTCAGATTCCACACAAACCCATAGAGGATTAGGTGTCCAACAATCGTGTCAGCCCATAGTTAACTTTAGTTATCCATATTTAATCATGGTCAAATAAGCTTAGCCATGTTTAAACATGCTCACCATGGAGAATCATGGAACAACGTAGTCAACAAGTTCATCCATGGCCACACTAAGTTAGAAATGGTCATCCATAGTCATTCATGGTAAACTAGGGTTGCCATGGTGAATGTGATCAACCATAGTCAACATGGTTACCCATATACATCTACAATTACACGTTGAAGACCATGCTCAAACTAAATTTTCAATTTTTGGCCATAGTTAGACCAACTCAATAATTTTAAACCATGATCAACTATTTCATCTAGAGTTAAACATTAAAAATTATGGTCAACCATTTTTGCCTATAGTCACCCATGGTTACCCATGTTCACCCACAATCACCCGTGGTTGACGATAGTTAATTGTGGTCAATAAAGCTAAACCATGGTCAAAGAATTCAATGTCGTAAGAATGTAATGACCAAAAGTTGATGTTATAATGTGATGAACAAAATTTGATGTTATAATGCGATGAATGATAATCATTGTCATTATGTGATGAATAATAATTGACTTGCAATGTGATTAACAAGTATTAATGATGCAATGTGATAGAAAAAGGTCAACATTACAATATGAAAAATAAGTATAAACATCATAATTTGATTAAAAAAAATAGAGATTACAGTGTGTTAAACAAAATGTGTCCCCTATGCATGTGATGAACTAAATTCAACTTCTCAAGGTGCCAAAAGAAAGTGATGTCACAATATGATGAAGATAAATTGACATCACATGTGATAAACAAACATTGAACTTGCATTGTGACAAATGACTACCAACATGATGATGTAACATACAAAAATCAATGTTACATTGTGATGAACAAAAATCAACATCGTAATGAAATGGAAAACATGCACAATCACATGAAAAATTCAATGTCAAGGTTGGTCAACCATAGTTAAGTTAGACGTGTTCACCCATGGTTTAATATGGAAAAACTTGATCAACATGTTTATCCATGGGCAAGAATAGTCACCAATAGACAATAACATCAACCATATTGTACTTCATCAAACATGCTTAGCTATGGACAACATGCACAAAAAAACAACCCTTGCCAAACATGTCAAGTATTCTATATGAATAATCATGGTAAAATATAATTAAGCATAGTAAACATGGTTAACCAGAGTCATTTAGAGCTAAATATTGACAACCATGTTCACCCGCTATAAAGAATAGGTGACCATAGTCAACCATGGCCGAATAAGCTCAGTCATGGTCAAACATGCTCATTATGGTCAAGCATTGTCAACACATTCAACCATATTCAACCATGCTCATACTCATGTATGGTTAACCATGAAGATACATACTTTAGTTGGTTAACCATGCTTGACCATCGTTAAACATGGTCAACATGTTCATCCATTATAGACCATAAGCAACTGAAAACAACATGGTTAACCACAATGAACTTGGTTAAACAATGCTTGGCTAATGTCAACATGGTTAACATAATTAACCATGGTGAAACATGGTTGAGTGGTCTACATGGTCGATCATGGTCAACCATAGTAATTTATAGCTAAACATTGACAACCATGGTCAACCATGTTCCCCCATGGTCATCCATATTTAACCATAGTCAACCTTTGTCAAACACTCTTAACCATTGTTAAACAAGTTCAACCATGGCCACCAAGTTAAACATGGTCATCCATGGTCATGTTTATTCCACCATAACCTATCATTTTCATCCCTAGTCGACCATGGTAATCATGGTCAATCATGGCTAACCATGGTCAATTAAGGTCAACAATTGTCAACCAAGATCAACCATAACCAACCATACTACACCAAATTCAACTTGAGTCAACCAATGTCTACCTCGATCAACCATGGTTAATCTCATCAACCATTAATTTAACGTGTAGTCTAACTTATAAACAAAATAACCTTTTTCACCGGAATTTGGTGATACAATTTCAAGCAAGTTTGTGATTTTTTTGTTTAATTTTTTTTTTTGAATGCATAAATGGATTCAACACCTTAGAAACTCTTGGGGCACTCAGATTCTACAAATTAAACAACTTAAACTCAAGTTTTTAAAAATCTCTGTCTGATTTTGGTTAAAAATAACAAAAAAATGCTCTGAAAAGGCCGTTCTGTCTATAAGTTAGACTACGTCTTAATTCAACCATTATCATAACATTAATGTAGCATTAACATTAATCTAACCTCAACCATGGTCAATGCTAATGTAAGGTGAATGTAAAAATGTAACAATTGTTAGAATTAATGTAACATATTTATATCAATGTGACATACATACATTGTTACATTAATGATTGAATATGGTCAACCATATTCAACCTTTGTCAACCATATTCAATCAATGTGGACGATAGTCAATTACAATCTATGAATCTGTTACACATGTCAATTGTTAACAAGCAAAACCACATTAGTAAAAGCGGTTGGTATATGCCAATCAATGACATTTTCCGCATTTTTTATGCACATTGATGTATGAACATGATGCTAATTAATGTATATCAAACACATTATTAATGTGGCTTTGTTAGTAAGCATACTAATTATATAACCTTTTATACATAAATTATACCCATAGATCTATTTTAACTTTGAATCTAACAAGTGTCGAGAAGGATCAAATCTCTCAAGGTGCAAACATCTTCTTGAGTGTAAAACATGAGGAAACGTTTGCACTTTGAGAGTTTTGATTCCTCTTAGCATTTGGTAGACCAAGAGTTAAAATGAATTTATGCAAACTCTTAATAATATTATTTATATTTAATATAAATTTCACATCTCTATATTTAAATTAATTATTATTTTTTTTATTTTGTAAAACTTTGACAATACATATAGTTACATATTATGTGTGGAATTTTTCTTTGACATGTTTTATAATTTTTATAACTTTTATTTTTTATGTGATGTGGATAGGATTGATGATGGTGGTGGTGATATAATGAAAAAAATTGTATAAATATTGAATTTTTATAGGCTTACCAAATAAATTTAAGTTTTAAACTATAAAGTATCATGTTTATGAATATAAATTATTATTTTATTTTATATAGTCAATGAATCTTATTTTATAAATATGTATTTCATACTTTTATAACTAAAATATTTTTACTTATAATCATACTTCTATTAATTAAATTTATTAAATTTTGTAAGTTTATTAATTATATGTTTTTGAAATATCATGATTACTAAGATGAATCATTATTATTCAAATTCCTTAAAACAATTGTTTGTAATTTTGTTAATAAAAATAAAATTACCATATAATAAATTGAATTAAATAGGTTTTCTACTTTTTTAATTGACTAGACATTATCCATCTTAACCTAGGATTTACCAAAGGCCTATATGGATCAAATCTCTCAAGATACAAACCTCTTTTTTAGTTCAAAACTTGAAAAAACTGGATTTGATCCTTTTATACTTTTAGTAGATATATGTTCCTATACTTATTTTAAACAACACAAACAATAATAAAATATATTCACTAAAAGTTTTTTTTTTTTTTTTTCATTTCACTAATTTTATAAATATATAGTTGACAAATAAATATTTTATTTTTTATTCACATGCTCTATTTAAAATGTTAATACATATCTTTTTATATTTGAAATAAAAATCACATATCCATGAGATATAATCTCCTTCCTATACCATCATATTCATATTAAACATTCACAAAATTAAAAACGCTTTATGCTTTAAATTAGGAAAAAAAACTTAACAATAAAATAAGATCTAAGATTTAGTGTTAAAATATTTTACCCAATATAGATATTAAAATATTTGATATATAAATAATATATTTTTTATTAATATATATATTTTTTTGTTATTTAATATCGGCGAATATTAGTATTAAAATATTTTACCCAATATAGATATTAAAATATTTGATATATAAATATATATTTTTATTAATATATATATTTTTTTGTTATTTAATATCGGCGAATAGTAAAATACGTTTCTTAGGATCAACCACAACCAAGACCTCGAAGCTTGGAACTGACATAACGTCCCATTCACACCGGCCTACGCCATTACACGGTTGCCGGGAATGGGATGCCGGACCCGTCGTGTTACTTAGACCTTAACACCAATACTGTCGCGGCTTGCCCAATACCAGCGACGTGAACACCGATGCTGGCGACGTGTATCTTCTCGTCCATTGCGATAATTGCGGTTGAATCCAATGAGGTAAGCCGAAATGCTGATGGACATTGAGGTGGCTATTGTAGATGACGATCTTTCTCGTTATATATTGAGGGAGTTCTTTAAGGAGGTGGAGGAATTGTTCAGGGTTAAAGGTAATTGGAATTTGGGTTAAAAAAATTCAAAAAAAATTGTATAGGTAGTTTTTGAATTGTGTTTTTGAAGATGGAAATGAATTCAATACTATTAAAAACATCTAAAACACCTAAAATCTTGAAGTTTAACAACTATAACTTGGATTTATAAAAATTCTTGCTAAATTTTTTCTAAATATAACTGAAATTTCCATAACTTTCTAAACAACTCCTCCATCACTACGCCTATATTGAGACTACCCGTATTCAACATTTAGACTTCCGGCTCCTGTCTTTATTATACCAGAATCTTTTTAACTTACTAATAAAGTAGAGAGCAAACCTTTGTCAAACAATCGTCGGCAATATTGTCAAATCACTTCACATTCATTTTACAAATTTGTTCACATTCACTTCACAAATTTGGTTTATGATGGAGTTGGCAACGTCAAATTCCATTTTACGACATTCCTATTCGCTTTATCCGAGTGGTTGGTAATGCAGATTTAGCACATTTCCATAAAATTTATTGAAAATATCGTCGGCTCTATGGTCGTCTCTTGGCCTACCCGCCTATATTACTGTAAGAGATGTGTGAGTGGCCCAAAATTCTAGAATTCCATGGGGCCGAGTCTTACTTTTACATTACCTTCGTGCTCCTAAGTCCATAAAGGAATTCCGGCCGGGATGGATTAGCACCCGAAGTCAAGTACATTACTCCGCAACAATCACATTTTCGTGAATGATATGTCCACATAAAATGAGCAATCCATTATCCCCGTGGAACCCAACAATCGGATTACCTAGGTCAGTCAATCCTTTAATGCGGTAGGGTTGGTAGGGTGTTCATTGACTTTGGAACCTACACCATTGCAATTTGGGTATAAAGTCGTTATTTACAAATTTTAGTAGTAAATACCTTTTCATTAGTCTTAATTTAAATTAGTGATTCAGATTAGTTATTTTAGTTGTATTAGTTATTAGCTAATTATTTTAGTTGTATTAGTTATTAGCTAGTTGTATATTTTAACCCATATTTAAATTAGTTATTTTTAATTGAATTTTAGTTGTATTAGTTATTAGCAAGTTGTATATTTTAACCCATAATTAAATTAGTCATTTTTAATTGAGTAACTTAAGATTGCTTATTTTTGGTAGCATTTATTTTGAAAAGTTGTGGTGACTAACTCTTTTAGTCACCTAATCACTAATTTCTCATTTTCTACTAGTGAATAATTCTCCTTGATATTGTGCGCTGCTAGACAAAGGGTTTAGGCCTTCATCTAGGTGGACAAGGACCTGGTGCTAAGTTACACCTAGAATTCACTCTATCTTGAGTAGAACTACAAGTCACCCCCTGTTATTGTCGCATGTCAAATTAGTTGACATGAAGTCCTAGCTTCAACTTTGCCCATAATTTCCTTAAGAGATATAGAAGAGCCTCCCTATTATTACAAGGAGGTTTATCAAAGACCATGCCCCACATATTCATCCAATGGTCTTAGAATGGTTAGTAGGTGCACTGGTCCATACAAATGTGTTTCTTTTTGGCTAATGTTTGTTCAGTGTTTTAGTTCAATGAACCATGGTAGCAAAATTTCTTGGTAAACTTCAAGTCTCTAATGTGGTATTTGCTTAGAGCAGTTTTATAGTATTCATACATCCTATCGCTATAATTGGAAATATTATCCAATAACCCTTGGGAATTAGAAATGAATGATAAGATTGGATTTAGTGAACTTGCTAGAGATAATCATGAATGGTATTTAGTGTTTTTGAGATAATGTATGATTGCCCACGAAGTAGTTAAGGACGCATCTATTTTGACACTAATATTTCCTTGTTCAAGGTTGGGATTTGGTTGTTCGAAGTTGGGGTATGAGGATGGTGTTTTTGCATTCTCATTATGCTCCATGGAAACCCAGCATTATGAAATCTAATAAGTTCTTTTGTTTAGGGCATGATTTAGGTTTTTTTTTCAATTTTAAACCAAATTTAAAGAAACAAAAAAAAAACCCAAAGAAATTACACTAGAATACTTACCTAGAATGTGAACGAGGTCAAATATATTGACTTGGCTCTTGATGTAAACCATGGAGGTAATAATTAGCTTAATGGGATCCCAAAAGTACACTAATCTAATTTATTATCCTTATTTTATTGCTTGAAGGAAATTTGTTTGTATGGATGTAGCCTTATAAATACATAATCCCACACTTCAAATCCATTTTCACTATAATTTTGATCTGCTTGTTATTTCATCTGATTTTGTGTTGTAACCAAGTTATCCTTCAAAGTTTTTGAACCTATTGTTGGTGTTTTATATGGTCTTCCATTGCTTGAACCTTTTATTTCCATTTCAAAGGTGACATGTTGAATGGAGGGTGATATCCATAAAGTGCTATGAACGAGAACTTTTTTGGTGAAGTATGGAAGGACGTGTTCTACCACGATTTTTCCAAGGGAAACACTATGACCCATTATGTATATTTATTATATCTAGAAAAATTAAATATTATTTCTATACATTTATTATAATCTCATTTTTCCTATTATATTGAGGATGGTAAGAGGAGATGTGATCAAATTGGATACCCAAACAATAACTTGATTCAAACATAAAACTTCTAGTGAAAATTAGATATTTTCTACTTATAATAACCATAGAGATTCGATGTAGCTTTTTAATTGTTTCCATGAATGTTGTGGCTATTTTACTTGCTTTATAGGATGTGAAAAAGAACATAAATGGAATACTTTTTGAGTTGATCCATTACAACTAGTGTGACAATCTTTCTTTTAAACGTATAGACTTGTAATAAAATCCACCAAAACCTCTTCCTAATGTTGAATATGTATAGGTAATGGTTGTAGGAGACTTGGGATCTTGATTGTCTCTCCATTATTCTATTGGTATACCACACATTTAGCCATAAAATCTTGAACATCAATTTAAATAAAAAAGTCCTTCTTAATCCTATGGTAAGCTTTCAAGAACCTTACATCTCCTCTTATAAGAGAAGTGTGCAATTCCAAAGGACCTTTTGTTTAAATTCATAATTCTTACGTAAATATAGGAGATCTTCATACCATAGCATATCATTTTTTCAAAAAAATTATCTAATGTTGTTGAGCCCTGTTGTAGTTGTCAAACTATTTTGTATACTATTGATGGTGCTGGACCCTCCAACATTCAAGCGATCTCCCCAATATGAAGTCCCAACTAGATCTAACATTATTTGGAGTAGGAATCCCAACAGTGGGCGGTAATGCTATGCCTTGATTGTGGAAATATGCACAGGGAAGTATGATAACTTTAGGTGAAAGCAAGTGTGTGACCTTGCGGAGAGTCAAATGTGATGCATGAAGGTTCCAACACATGAAGGGAGAAGGAAGTGCACCCCTTGGAAGCTTGTAATAGTACGAATCTTGAAAGGAACACACGAGAAAAATGATGTCACAAGCTAAGATGCAGAATAGTCTGCAAGTTAAAGTGATGAATTAACACAACAACCCACATTCAATAAGATTCATACAAATGCCAATGAAATAGTTCAAAAGAATAAGGGTAAGTTAGATAACATACATGGAAAATACAATAAGAATAATCTTACAATATCAACAACATATGCATGAAAGTATGTTGGTTCTGATTTTATTATTATAAGTGAAAGTTCCATTCATACATACACCATTGATGACCACTAGCCCAAATAGTGGAACATTACAGTCAAGGACACCTGCTCCTCCAAATAAGTATACTCACTCTTCGCTATGGAGAAGTCACGACTCTTCACAATACTCCCAAGCTCTTCTTAAGCCTAAGCCTAGCCAAAATCTTGGCTCCCAAAATCCCTTTACATGAGTTATTAGGTTCTATTTATAACAAGAGGAGGTGAATCTTCAACTCCCCTTTGTGACCTTTAGACTCACCTCATAACTCTTCAAATTCTTTACAAAATGACTCATTACATTACATCACGACTCTTTATATTGCAATAATGACACTTGGAATTTCACTTACAACATAATTACAAATAATATTACAATTTACACTCATACCCATATAGGAAAAAATAGGGTAGACAGAACTTGACAACATAACAAGACAAAACATTATGATGCTCGACTTTAGGAACACTCTAGCTCGAAAACTTCCACTTGATGCTTCTTGGTCACGTATCGATTCCGAGCTTGGTTTGTGTGATGACATCCCTAAACTGCATGATGTTGTCAAGCTAGAAGAATACTCTAGACTCCATAGCATCTGGGTACAATTATTTGGAACCAAGTTTAACTTATTTCTCGTGCAACAAAACTGTGGTTATGATCTGGATGGGACCACCAATGTGGTTTTGCATGTTTTTTCTGTTCAACTCTAAATCCTCCTTGGCGGCAACCAATTTCAGCTGCTCCAAGTACTTTTCAATATCTTGCCTAACTTGGTGTTTTCATTTAGCTTTGGTGAGTGCGTGGTTGATGGGATCTTTTGGGTTCTCACCATGAAATCCACATTGTTGTACAATAGTGCATATGAGGCCTAAATGTTTACAATGAATGGGTGAGCTGCTTGATGTTATGAATCAATGTTCAAACTCTTGTTTTCTCCAGCTCTGCCTGTGGATTCATCTTCTTTACCAAACTAAGTGGTGCCCCTTTATATCGCATTATCTAATATTGCATGCAGGTGATGGAAATTTTCCCATTCTTAAGAGTCTTGAAAAATTCCTTGCTCTGCTGCTGTGAGTAATGCAAGTACAAAATTGCCATATGTGTGGTCATGAGCTCCTCATAGAGGTCTTGCATGGTCTCTCCAAGTGTTGATAATTCACCAAGTATCGATTCTCTCATTCCCCCACAAGTAGACCTATGTGGAGACAACATTTTGTGCTGCTCCATAGAGTTGTTCTATCTCTTGCTAGGCAACTTGTATATTTTGCATCAATTGCTTACTCTTGGACCTCAAATAATTAGTGTTTGATCTCATCGCACTTGTGAAGGCCAATTTGAATTCGACATTGGCATTTGATTTCTTATCGGTGTCCAACAATATCACCCTTTCTCTAATGAATGTAGGTGATGCATGAACATCCGAAAAATTCTCTATCCGCGCTTGTACAATCCTCTTCGAAAGTTCATTATATGATAGATTATAGACATCCATTATTGGATCATCATCAAGAGGAATTATGTCCCCTTCCTCACTCGGGGATAACTTTATGGCTGGAGGTGGTCAAGACTGAACACTGACCTATGGTGCACTACACATTATATCAACATCTTCATCCTATGGTTTTGGTTCCAACTCCATGTCTGCAAATTCATTCAAGTTTTCAATTTGTTGAGCAAGCTCTCGATCCTGCCTCTGTTCGCTCTCCCCCTCTATTGTTGGTTGGTTCTATCATTGGACTTCAACTTGAATCCACATTGTTTCTCCTGACATTGTTGCTTTCCTTTCTTCTTCTTCCTGCTTTTACTTCTCCTCTTGTTCTCTCCTTCTATGTTCATGTTATTTTCCCTGTTCTTGTTTTGATTTCTAGGTCTTTAATTCTATTTCCTGCAAGATTTATTTTCTCTCTTCCTCCGCTCTGCTCTCTGTATCCTCTTCTTCCTCTTTGGTTCCACAACCAAACCTACTTGCATAAGGATTGAATCTGCTTTCAATTTACAACTTTGTTCACCCTCTAGACTATCAACCACCTTTCTCTTTGCCTTATCCTACATGGGATTGTTGCTCTCTATTGGGGATGCTTTTGTAGTTGTCCTCTGCATCTTCCCTAAGGCTCTATATTGAAAGAGCTTCATTAACTTGCTTCCATGTTAAACAATGTAAACTTTTAAACGGGAACTGATGCAATTACCTGTTTTTTTGAGGTGGAAAAAAAATCAATCGATTTTGAAAAGTGTTTATTTATAACACACACACACACACACACACACACACACACACATTAGAATATTTTTGACACTTTAAATTTTCTTGTGTATCAAGTATGAACATTTAGTTTTAAGTGTTAATGATTTTCATGCTAATTTTGAAAAGTGTTGATGTGGCATCAACCCTTTTCTTTAGAGGACTTATTTTTGACACTTTGAATTTTGTAATGTATCAAGTGTGGATAATTTTTTTTAAATGTTGGTGATTTTCTTTCAAATTTAGAAAAACATCAATATTTTTTTTGTTGATTATTCATATTATAGAAAAACATCAATAGTGTCCTAAGTATACATTTTTTTTTAAATGTTGATTATTTAACCATTTTTCAAGTTCTCTTATTCCTCTTCATGTTTTTCATCTTTAAATATTTAGTTTTTAAGGGTTTTCTAATTTTTTGTTTTTTCTTTTCCTTTGCACTGTTTTTTTATAATGAAAATTTTAATTATTTTAGCAAAGCTTAAAAATAATAATAAAATAATATTTTGAGATTAGATTTTTTATTATTATTTTAATAAGTTTAAATTTTTTTTCTTGTTAAAATTAATATTTCATACACATAAAAGTAATTGTCACTAAAAATAATAATTTAAGAATACTCGACAGAAAATACACATTTTTCTATATAAAATACATTAAAAAATCTGATTTAGACATTTCGCTAGAAAGCCACATTATTAAAAAAAGTATGAAAATGGTGTGATAATGTTTTTGGAAAATAAACGATTTATTAATTTTATGTAAAAAAATAACGACATTTTGAAAAAAAAAAAAAAAAACTAATTATATTTTTAAGTAAAAGAAAAATAAATTAAAATTAGAAGATAGAATTTAAAAAATATAATTAATAAATAAAATAAAATAAAATAATCTATACACACAAAAAATTTAAAATAAAATAATATAATTAAGTTATAAAATCCATTAAAAATGGAAAAATAACATTAAAAAAAAAACTATATAGAAATAAACATTGGAACAAAAAACAAAACAACAATCAATAAAAAACAATAATATAATAAAAAACCATATCTAATAAACAAATTAAGTTAAATATAAAAATTTAAGATATATATATATATAGATATAGGCTTCGCTTTGGGGTTCTTGTTGGGCTCAACATGATTCCAAGAATCGGGTGACGTGCTCATCCGATTCTCGAAATTAGATTGAGCCCACCCAGGGGCCGCGAGCATGGGCAAGGGGTGTTGCATGCATCTCCGCCCGCATAGGGTCGTGGCCCCTCGGGCCCCTAGGCGGGCTCAATCATATTCTGAGAATTAGGTTGAGACAACTAAGGGCCCTGAGGGGTCGTGGCTCTGGGCGAATGGAGCTGCGTGCAACTCTGCCCGCTCAGGACTGTGACTCCTCAAGCCCCTCGGCGGGCTCGCTTGATTCCCACCGAGGGCCAAGGGCCCTTCGGCCCCTGGGTAGGCTCGCCCAAGGAGTGGCCGCTCGGGTCCTTAGGCGGGATCAATTTGATTAACAACTTCGCCCACCAAGGGCCATGGCGCCTCAGGCCCCTGGGCGGCTCAATCTGAGTTTGAGAATTGGATTGACCAATCGCCAGGGCCTGAAGGAGTACAATTTCTTTATTTTGTATTTTTTATATTTTTTAAATTTGTTCTTGTATAATAATTAATGATTCTTTTATAAATTTTTTTGATTCATATTGTTTTTTTTATGTGTTTTTGTTATTTAATTTTTGTATATTAAATTTTTCTTTGTAATGTTATTTTGACTGATGTTTTTTTTTAATGTTTTTTCAATGTTTTTCTGTATTTTATTTTCAAGTGTGATTTATTTTTATTTTTTTACTTTTCACCATTTTTTTTTAATTTTAAAATTATTATTTTTTAATGGGGTTTTAATGTATTTTTATTTTTTATTTTTTAGTTTCTTTTTTAATTGTCCAATGTTGCATTCTTTTTTATTTTGTTGCTTTCATATTTTTTTTTCTTAATCATGATTTTTCCCTTTTTTTTTAATTGTTTTTTTTGTATTTTATTCTTCTTTGTAATTGCTTTTTATGATTGATTTTTTTTCTTTTTTCTTTTATAGGTTAATTTTCTTTTTTTATTTTTTACTGTATGAGATTTTTTTTCTTTAATATATTTGATTTTTTTTTGTCATTTTATGTTTTTTTAATGTATATTTTTATTTACCTTTTATTTTTTCTTGGTTTTTTTCATTGTTTTAATTTTTGTTTTAGTTTGTAAATTTATGTTTTCATTATTCTTTTGAAATTTTAATGTTTTTCGGTGTCATGATAAAATATTTTATGCCATTATTTCAAAATGTTGAAAATTTATCCTTAAAAATACTGACGTTATTTTAACGTCAATACACCAACACTTTTAGTTTTTAGTGTGTTTTTTGCACAAAAAATTGGTTCTCACTGCCATTTTTAAAACATGTTGAAAATTTACCCTAGAAAACAAAAACTTTATTCTAGCATTAACACTTTTCATTTTTGAGTTGAATTTTCATGTTTTTTGGGATATTTTGGCTAGAGTTCTCGTTTTGAGTTTACAGTTCTCATTTCAAAGTTGACATTGTTGCTAGTGTTGAATCCTTTTCTATAAAGTTCACAAGTCTACTGTTGTTTGCTCAACTGCTTCCCTAGCACTTCTTTCTGTGGTCCCTGTTGAAGCAGTTCTCTTTGGTGTCATGGTAACGATGTTTGCTAGGAGAAAGTGCTTCACAAGTGTGGTACTTTTGGGACAAAAAGGAAACTAATGGAAATAAAAAATTATCTTTATCAAATCTACCTTTAAAGCATGATCAAGCAGCAAACTAGGCATTTGATGGGAAGGATTGCGCAATTTTCATTGGCAAGAGGGATGGGATGCTTGTGGAGACTGTACACTACGCGGTCCCAATGGAAAAGTATGAAGCTTGAGGCATGGAAATGCATAATTCGCACTCCCAGCCTAAGTAGAGAGTGGCCATTACGCAGTCTTAGTGGCCAAGGTGATAGGATGACCCCTAGAACTGCGCAGTGAGTAGTTGGAGCCAGACTTACTACGCACTATGTAGTTCCAGAGACTAAGCTTGGGGTTTGAACCTTAGGATTGCACAATGCCAAATTGGTCAAGGAAAAAATGACCAAGGAAAGTGTAAAACTACCTAAGGGAAGTGTGAAAAACGAGCAAATCTAAGTGATGGTGTGAGCTTGAGTGCAGATATGACTGAGTGTGAATGAATCATGATAATCAAGTGCAAAAACTAAATGAATGGGAAGAGAATCAAATTGGCGAGGAGAGTCACCGCAACAACGACCATTGGTGCAAAAACAAAGAAACCGATGTGACACTTGTGAAAGGAAAATGCTAACTTGAAACAACACTTGTACAAGCTAAAATATGTTGAAACACCAGCAACCATGAAGAGAAACAAGAAAAAAACACTCACACAATCGAAACAATAAAAAACGACAGAAAAATGATGAAAGACAATAAAAGAAAAACTCACGAAAACTCCAGCAAAGGTTCCTTGATCTCCTTAGGAACACTAGAGATCCAATATCAAAGGTGAAAATGAGCTCTAGAGGCGTCGATTAACTAGATTTGAGCAAATGAGGGTTTATGATGTTCATGATTGAAATCAAGGAAAAGCGATACTTGGCAAAAACTTCTAATAATAACAATTTCCCACCTTCGTGAAAGTAATAATGGATCCCTACTTCCTAGGGATGCTTTTCTCACTTTAGTTTTCATTCCTTTTTGGGGAAACCTTTCATGCATGCTACCAGGAAAGGTTGCGTAGTTTTGGGGAATTGGGTAACTTGTTGGCTTAGTGCACTACACAGTTTCTGAGTTTGGTGAGGGTTGTGTATTTTTTGGGCTTAGTGTTAGGCTTCTTTCCATGACTGCACAATTCCTATCATCAAGGTTGCTTGCCCTCAAGGATTGTGTAGTTTCTGGAGCCAAGCCCAGAACTGCTGTGAGAGTAAGGTGGGAGATTGTCTTGTGACTTAGAAGAATGGACTAAGTGAGCAAACACAAGTGAAAATGAAAAGATGAGTCTCGATCAAAGCATGAATACCTGGATCAATGTAAGATGAGCTCCTATGGAAAAGAAGGGAGGCACCAAAATCGAAGCATAGGAAAAATTTTGGAGAGTGATTATAGCTACTACAACACTGAAGACGCATTAGTAGAAACTCCAACTCTCTATATGGACCTTATCTCATTCAAAACAAGTCTAACTCTTCCAAAATTATTTTTCAATTCATTAATTATCACAACTTCTTCGCTTAGCTTGAGTTAAAGATAAATTCCTTACCATTCTCTTGATCGGAAGCACACATACCAAGCCAAGTCAGACTAATTTGTTTCGATTGTGGATGAGGAGTATATAAATGCGCAAGTAAGAAGATTTTTAGAGTCTTAATTTTCATCTATGGTGTTTCTCCACTGCCAACAGTCCTGGACAGTACCCCGACAGAGTCACTTCAGCAATAAAATAATTTCTCTGCTACTAGTGAGCCTGGATAATACCCCGACAGAGTTTCTTGCTTCACCTCTCTACACAAGAAGCTGTTCTCTTTTTTCGGCCTTTATTTCATTTTTTTATTTATTTCACGGGGCAGAAGAGAGATCCCAACTAATTGAGAGAAGAAGAGGTTGTCCCTTCAGATAAGGATATTTATATATACCTCTAACATACTTGTTAGGGTTTTCCCGGTTTTCCCCCTCTCCTTACTCTACTCAATTTTGTTGACAAGGGTGAATCGAAAATAGAAGACCGATTAGAGTAGGTGGTACTACTTAAAAGTGTAAGAATTGTGATTTCACTATGATCTCTCTGAAAGGAACGCATTTTCCATCAGGGTATCATCGACCAAAAGAAATTAAAGATTCACATAAAGATAGGGAATAGTTAGATAGCCAAGCATTGATAGCATTCCAATTCCCTCTTGAACTTCACCAAACTTTGCTAGGAGCCAAACAAGGTCTCATGCAGAAGCTAACCTATAACTAAAAATAAAACAAATGAAAGGAAAGAATCAGGGTAAAAGCTAAAAAAAGTAAATGAAATAAAAGGAAACAAAAAATAAAGTAATATTACTTCTACTCCTAACCTAAACAGAGTATACGCCAAACTTACATAAAGTGATACTTCCAATGTAGCCGTCGATGGATTAGTTGGCCTACGTAGGCGAGGGAATGTGTGTCAAGAAAGATATACAATCATACCAATAAACAAAAATATAATACAATATTGTTGGGTGTGGAGCCTGATTATTTTCTATATTCAAAGGTTTTAGTTGGATGTATACCCAGGAAGATTATATACCCCTCCACGCGGGGGGTGCAGGGGGGAATTGTCCCCCCCGCAGGGGTTCGGGGGGGCCAATCCCCCTGAGCTAGGGGGTATGGTGGCCAGCGGTGATCCAGGTGGATGTTGGTGGCTACCCACCTATCCCATTTGGACCCCCGCAACTATCTCTTTCAGTTTTTTAGTTTCCGTAATTGTAGCACAATTTACTATTTTTAGCAGTTTTTTCGGGTCGTGAACTTTCGGAGCCGTTTTGAGGCCCTAAACGACGTGTTTGGGAAATTCGGGGGAAAAATGGGTCAATGGACCAATTTTTTCCTTCCCCCAAAAGTGTAGTTGCCAGCTGAAGATCTTTCTACAAGCTATCATACGCCGCTTCCAAACGGAGATCGTATGCCAAAGTTACGACCGCCGAGAAATTGAATGTACCAATTACCAAAACAGGGCCCACAATTTGGTGTTTCATCTTCTAGGGTTAGGTTTTGGAATGTGAAGGGTTTTCCATTGTTTCTCAACAATGAATAAGCCTTCTAGCCTCATTGTAACACAATTTGAGAATAGTTTAGAGGCATGTAGCCGCACATCTCTTCTCAAAGATAAGCTATCATCGCCTTAGCTGGTTTATTTCCATTTATGGTTGTAAGCATATTTCAGTATTTTCCATTAATGAAATGAAGTATTATTTCCGCTGCATATTTTTGTATATGGTTATCTCTGTATTTTATTGCGTTCCTATTTAAATCCGGATCAAGCGGTCCCCCGACGGGGGATCAGGGTAGCACCCGCGAAGCTAAAAACAGATGTAAAATTGCCTTGTAAAAATATAGTAATTTCTAGTCAATCTGGGCCATTCATTAGGTGGATGATCTGATGGTAGGATTTATGTTTACTTTAGGGTTTTTGGCCTTAGAAGGAAACCACTCGCTATATATGAGGGAATTGTATTGCATCTATGGATATCTATATTCTGAGTGAGGAAAAGAGAGGAGATTGAGAGCGAAGAGGGAGTTAGAGCGGATCTGTTGTAGGTTGTATCTCTTCAGTTTGTAGGATAATATAATAAAAGAAGGCCTGGATGTTTCTCCGTGGACGTAGCCCAAACTCGGTGAACCACAGATATTTATGTCTCTCTTGTTTTATGTGTTTTCTGTGTTTATATTTTTGCAATATTTTACATGTTCCATTGCTTTGTAATATATAATTTTCTAACAAATGCAAATCAAAATGTTCGAAGTTTGAAAGAACCCACAAAAAAATAAAAATGAAAAGTGTATGAAGGGCACTCTGCGGATGTACCATGGTAGTCAAGCACATTGCAACTTGAAGACATGCACGCACAAACTTTCGAAATTGAAAAATGAGAAAAATAGGAAGAAAGAAGAAAATTTATGTTTTGCAATAGTGCTCGCTACATTCGATTCCTCCAATGACTCAGCGATAGGATACAGATGGAGGATCCAACAATCATAAGACATATTGATTTTCAATATTAATGATAGAGTCATGAGGAGCCTCAAAATATTCAACACTATTTTCATCAGAAGCGGAAGTAACCTCAAGTCTACGAGAGCCTGACATAACCATTAGCTCAGTTGAAGTGCCTCAACAAATTGAGGAGATTCCAACTCATCAAAAGGTAGATCGTCACATCTCGGTGGCTGGGAAAGGTTATCACTGGAAAATTCAGGATCATGACTGAATGAATAAATGAAGAGGTCGTGATAGCCATGATCAAAATGTTCATGATCACAGATGGAGGTATCCTCATGATCTGATGAACTGCAAACAAGGGAAGATGAAAAAAGTTGAATTTTACCGTGTAAATTTTCAGAATGATGAGATGAGAGATTAAGAAGATCAAGTGTAGAATATTCATCCTTTTCACATTTAGATGAAAAACTGACATACCACGTGTCATGTGAATGATTGGAAGTAGTAACATCATTAGAAACTAAATTTTCACAAGATTAAATAGAAATGAAAAAATCATGGGGAATGTGAGGATGATGAAGGAGAGGTGCAGAAGGAAGACAATCATCCTTCATCATAGATTCTTGTTTAGCCATGGTCTCCCTCATATAATCATTGTGGATGATATCGAAAGTTGGCCACTCAACACCAACTCCATCCAACACTTGATCCTCATGAACATCACAAAAGAGATTTGAAATAGGTGAACACAACACATCATGATCCGGAGGATCAGAAGGACCAAAGGATGGAGGACGAGGAGATAGAACTTCATCACAATCATTAGACTAATAGTCCAAACCTGCGCTAAAATTATGAGTACGTGAGGTGGGAAAATATGGTGGTAGATAAATAGATGAATTTTCAACTTCTCCCGCCTCAGCCTATAGGACTAGAGTTGTTTAACGAGAGGAGGACAGGGGGTCACTTGGAATAGCAACCTTGTTTGTCACAAATTTATAAGCTCTAACACTGTGGTATGTTGGGAGCGGTTAAAAATATTCTAACTTGTGCAGATTTTATGAAATGTGAACAAGATATTGAAATCTTCCTGTCAAGAACTTCCAATAAATTTCATATTTCAGAAATTCAAAACATAAATTCATAAAATGATTGTGAAAATGATGCAATGATTCATCACGTGATTTTCACAATTCTAAAATTTTCTTCCTAAGACATTTACGATCATACATGTCAAAAGCATGACATAATTTTATGACAAGATGTCAAAAGAGTGTTTGGAGGCATTGGTCAATGTGTCACACCATTTCCTTATGCACCCTTTGAACATGAGGATTAACAACCTACAAGAAACATCCTTATAGTGGATGTTGCACTTTGTGCATAATTCAAGAAAATGAGTAGTATGCTCTAGTAAGGTTATCTTACCCTCACCATCGAATTCAAGGATTGAAAAGTCATTTATAATGCTCATCGACGCTTGCATACCTATGTCTATGGAAAAACATGGCAGGATTGTGATTATGGAAGAAGTCATTAAATGAGTGTAGAAATTCAAAACAGAATTCAAAGGCTCAACTTGTCATTTCACCCTCCTTCTAGTGCCAAAAATGTTAACGGTGTTGGACCTCCCAACATTCAGGGGATCTCCCCAATATGAAGTCCCAAATAGACCTCACACCGTTTGGAGTAGGAGTTCCAACAATGGGTGGTAATGTTATGCCTTGACTATGGAAACGTACAAAGGGAAGTAAGATAACTTTGGTGATAGAAAGTGTGTGACCTTGTGAAGAGTCAAGTGAAATTTATGAAGGTTCCAATAGATGAAGGGAGAAGGAAGTGCACCCCTTGGAAGCCGGTAATAGTATACAACTTGAAAGGAACACATGAGTTAAATGACATCACAAGCTAAGAAGTAGAATAGTCCACAAGCTAAAGTGAGGGATTAACACAACAACAAGAATTTAACAAGATTCATACAAATGAAAACGAAATAGTTCATAAGCATAAGCATAAGTTAAATAAAATACATTACAAATACAACACGAATAGTCCTACTATATTCAAAACACATGCATGAAAGTGTGCTAGCTCTGATTTTATTATTATAAGTTAAAGTTTCATTCATACATACATCATTGATGACCACCAGTCCCAATAGTGGAACATTAAAGTCAAGAACATCTGATACTCTAAAGAAGTATACTCGCTCTATGCTATGGAGAAGCCAAGGCTCTTCACAATACTCCCAAGCTCCTTCTAAGCCTAAGCCTAGCTAGAAGCTTGGCTCCCAAAATCCCTTTACATGTTATGACATTCTATTTATAACAAGAGAGGGTGACTCTTCAACTCCCCTTTGTGACATTTGGACTACCCTCATGACTCTTTAACTTCTTTACAAAATGACTCATTACATTACATCATGACTCTTCATATTCCAATATTGAGTGTTGGAATTTCACTTACAACATATTTACAAATAATATTACAATTGACACTCTTACACATATAGGATAAAATAGGGAAGAGACAACTTGATATCCTAACAATACAAAAAACTATGATGCTTGAGTTTGGGAACACTCTATCTCGACAACTTCCACTTGATGCTTCTCGGTCACGTATCGATGCTCATCTTGGTAATGTGTGATGACATCCCCAAACCACATGACGGTGTTAGGAAAGAAGAGGACTCTAGCCTCCATAGCATCCAGGTACAATGATTTGGAACCAGTCTTAACTTCTTTCTCGAGCAAGAGAAACGTGGTTCTGATCTAGAGGGGACCACCACTGTAGTTATACATGTTTTTTCTATTTAACTCTAAATCCTCCTTGGTGGCAAGTTGTCTTAGCTGTTCCAAGTACCCTTCAATATCCTTCCTGACTTGGCATTTATGTTTAGCTTTGGTGAGTGAGCTGGATGATGGGATCTTGTGGGTTCTCACCATGAAATCCAAACTTTTGTATAATCGTACATATGAGGCCTGAATGTTTGCAATGAACGAGGCAAGTTGCTTGATGTTCTGAAGGAACATTTGAACTATTTATTTCTCCAGCTCTGCCTGTAGCTTCATCTTATTTACCAAAGTAAGTGATTCCCCTTTGTATCGCATTTTCCATTCTTGCATATAGGTGATGGGAGTTTTCCTATTCCTAAGAGTGTTGAAAATTTCACCTCTCTAATGCTGCGAGCTATGCAACCGAAAAAATGCCTTATGTATGGTCATGATCTCCTCATAGAGGTCCTGCATGGTCTCTCCAAGTGTTGATACTTCACCAAGTATTACTGCTCTCATTTCCCCCAAGTAGACCTACGCAAATAATGCATTATGTGCTTCTTTACAAATCTTTTCTATCTCTTTCTGGGAAACCTGTAGATTTTGTATAAATTTATTACTCTCGGTCATCAAATATTGAGTGTTTGATCTCGTCGCACTTGCGAAGAGAAATTTGGCTTCAGCAATGGAATTTGGATTCCTCCTGCAGTTCGCCACTATCACCCTTTCTCTAATGAATGCAGGTGATTCATGACCATCTGGAAAATTCTCTCTCAGTGCTTGTACAATCCTCTTCTAAAGTTCATTATATGACAGATTGTACACATCCATTACCGAATCATCATCAAGAGGAACTATGTCCCCTTCCTCACTCGGGCTAACTCTGCAGCTGGAGGTGGTGGAGACTGAATGGTGACCTATGTTGCACTGGGAATCTTATCAACATCTTCATCTTGTGGTTCCAATTCCAACTCCATGTCTGCAACTTCAATCAAGTCTCCAATCTGTTGAGCAAGCTCCTGGTCCTGCATTTGTTTGCTCTCCCCCTCTTCTGTTGGTTGGTTCTATCCTTTCTCTTCAACTTTAATTGACATTGCTTCTACTCACATTGCGCTTTTCCTTATTTCTTCTTCCTGATTATGATTCTCCTCCTATTTTATCCTTCTTTGTTCTCGTTCTTTGCCCAATTCTTGTCATGTTTCCTACAAGCTTTTTTTTCTATCTTCCTCCACTCTGAAATATGTATCCTTTGCTTCCTGTTTACTTCCATGGCCAAAGTTTCTTGCATAAGGATTGAATCTGCTTTCACTCTACATCTTTTTTCTCCCTCTAGACTACCAACGACCTTTCTTTTTCCCTTATCCTGCATGGGATTGCTGCTTTTTGCTAGCGTTTCTTCTAGACTTGTCCTCTAGATCTGCCCCAAAACTCTTTTCTGAAAGTGCTTCATTAACATGTTGTCATGTTTGTGTTGAATCCTTTTCTATAAACAGCTGAGTGTCCATATATATACTGACGAGTCCACTGGTTTTTCCTCAACTACTTCCCCGGTACTACTCTCAGTGGTCCCTATTGAAGAAACTCTCTTTGGTGTCATGGTAAGAATGAATATTGGGAGAAAGTGCTTCACAAGTGTGGTACCTGTGGGACAAAAAGGATACTCATGGCAATCAAACGTTAGCTTCAACAAATCTACCTTTAAAGCATGATCAAGCAACAAATCGAGCATCTGATGGGAAGGATTGCACAATTTTCATTAGCTAGAGGGATTGAATTCCTGTGGGAACAATGCACAACACAATCCCAATAGCTAAGGGTGAAGCTTAAGGCCTAGGACTATGCAATGTGCATTCCCGGCCAAGGTAGAGACTTGGAGAGGCTACGCATTACACAGTCTTAGTGGCTAAGGTGACAGGTTGAACCTTGGAACTGCGTAGTGTGCAGTTAAAGCCAACCTATATTATGCAATGTGTAGTTCTAGAGGTAAAGCTTGTGGCTTGAACCTTAGGATTGTGCAGTGCCCAGTTGGAAAAGTAAATACTGATTGAGGAAAGTGCATATCTACCCAAGGGAAGTGTGAAAATTGAGTAGATCTAGGTGATGGTGTGAGATTTAGTGTAGATATGACTAAGTGTGAATGAATCATGATAGATCAAGTGCAGAAACTGAATGAATGGGAAGATAATCAAATCGGTGAGGAGAGTCACCGCAACAATGACCATCGGTGTAAAAACAAAGAAACTGATGCGACACTTGCAAAACGAAAATGATAACTTGAAACAACACGTCTACAAGATACAATATGTTGAAACACTAACAACCATGAAGAGAAACAAGTAAAATAGCACTCATACAAGCGAAATGACAAAAAATATCCAAAAAAGTGGTAAAAGATGATAAAATAAAACATCTCATTATCACTAAAAACATCTCTAAAAAAAAAAAGAACTCATCTAGATAAGCAATGAAAACTCCACTAAAGGTTCCTTGATCTCCTTGGGAATGTCAGAGCTCCAAGATTGAATGCACAAATGAGATCTAGAGGCATCAATTAACTGTATTTGAGCAAATGAGGGTTTATGATGTGCATGGCTAAAATCAAGGAAAAGAGACACTTGGAAAAAAGTTCTAAAAATAACAATGTGCCACCTTCAGGAAAGTAACAATGGATCCCTACTTTGGAGGGATGCTTTTTTCACTTTATTTTTCTTTCCTTTCATGGGAAACTTTCCATTCATTTTACTGGGAAATATTGCATAGTTCTGGGGAACTAGGCAACTTTCTGTCTTAGTATGCTCCACCATTTCTAAGCTTAGTGAGGGTTGCATAATTTTTGGGCTCAATGTTTGGCTTCCTTCCATGACTACACAATTCTTAAGCTCAAGGATGACTATTAGTCAGGACTGCACAATTCCTATCATCGAGGAGAATTTCCCTCAAGGATTGCGCAGTTTCTAGAGGCAAGCCTAGAACTGCTGTGAGACTAAGTTAGGACCCTAGCTTATGACTTAGATGAATGGGTGTATGTTTGTTTGTTTGGGCCTAGGAAACCCTTGGCATGTGTTGACTCATTGCTTATGGCTTCGAAGGACAAAGGTGAGGGAGAAGGAAGGGTGACTTATCAGGCACTTGTGATGCAGAGAAGGTACAAAGAGGTGGTAGATTAGTTTTCATTCTTTTGGAGGACCAAAAGCTCCTCAGTGAGGAGGATTGATTTAGGTGGCTCCAGACACATACATAAGTCCCAGAGGACTCTTAAAGGGTCAAAATTCAAAGTGGTCATAACGATCCCAAACTAGCACCAGATCGAAGTACTCGTCGCCCTGATTCTAACGGTGCGAATGACACTCAAATCCGAGCCCGTATGAGGGAGATAGAGCCAGTAAAAGTTTTGATCAAAGTTGCCACATGGGCTAAGTTTAATGGCATATTATACAAATAAATAAATATTATACATAATATATATGTTCCTTTATTCTCTTTTAAATGCAATTCTAGCCACATCATGAAAGTGAAATATCTTGATTAAATTGAGAGTTGAGTCAACTCAGATCAATCACAATAGTTATGTTATCATCTATTAGGTCATATATTCATTGCACATTCATTTGGAAATAAAAACATTATGAAATGTGTACATCACACCTATCATAAAACATATTCATAACTAGCATATAACCAATAGGAATTAACAAGGATATAACATCCATAAGAATCAAATATGAATGAGTATATTTACACATGAAATACCAAGGATAAAGGTCTCTTATTAATGGATGCATAAGCCAATCAAGTCTGGGACTTCCATGAACCACCCGACCATAGATTGGTTGAACCAAATCTTCCTTTCAGCTAGTCACCCCTGTGCCATATTCCAAACATGAATGTATGACTCACAACAAAATGATTCCAAGTTTCCTCAGGCTTTACCATAATGCCCACAGAATGAGTAGGTGCTAAACATGCATGGATTCCACTAGATTTTTCCACCTACACCATGAGGAATTTGTCTACTCCTAGTATCTAGGCTTTACTGTATACCTCATCATTCACTGGTCGATGGTTCCTGGGCCCAATCATTAGGGGAATTTTGAGGTCTAAAATGGGACTCCTAAGAAAAATGTACAACCAAATAAACTTTATAAGAACCAATAGGATTCAATATGATGATGTCAAGCATGGCGGATTATTCACTATTTTTGGAGTAAAAAATTAAAAAAATTAAAAAACAATAAAATAATAAAACTACTTTTTCAACCCCAATCCCACCTTATCCGGTCTAGGGATTCCTAGGCCTTGTGTTCTTCTTAAGGTACCACCTCACTCAATTTTGAAACCATATGGAAATCCAATTTAACCAAATAAAACAGAACCCGTCACACCATGGCTATCTGGAAATGGAAAGGCAAGGTTGAAAGTCACTATCACACCTCGAAAAACCCATGCCAATGACAACATTAGAACTAAATAATCGCATGCATGTACCATGCATGCCAAATCTAGCAAGTAAATCACACATGAAAATTGATATATGCAAGTAATCATGTTGTAGTTGTGTGATCCTGTTATTCCTTTCTTGATCTTCAATTCCCTTTTCCTTCTTTGTCCTTCCTTTTCTTTCCTTGATCCGATGCTAGAGTGTTCCAAGATTTCTCTAAGTGTCCAAGAGTGAGTGAGAGAGAGAAAATAGAGAGAGCTTCAAAATTGAATTGACAGAAGGTACCAACTGATCCTCAGAAGCCTTTTTATTAATGAGGCCTCTATTTTCTTCAATTTTCAATTATTTTCCTTCATTTTCCTCCTCACATGCGACCTGTGACTTTTCACCTTCCTTTTCTCCTAATTTCCGTTATTTTCATAAATAAAATGCCAATTAATTCTTCATGCCTTCCCAGAGCCTTTTCCTTTTCCTTTGTCAATTTCCTTAGTCATAATAAACCAAATGAACACCCACACTAGGATGTTTTTCCCAACACTCAACTTGGAACATGTGTCCCATGAACTTGGTTATTATTTTTCCTTCATTAACTTTATTACAAGGAATTTTTACCAGGGTTGTTACACTCCCAATTAGCCTGTTAGGGGATGTAGAAGTTGATATTGCGAGAGTAAAGGCATATGCAGACTTTGAGGTCATTGATATTATTGGTGACAAGAATTCTTATCCAACATTGTTGGGAGTTGATTAGGTGTTAACAAATTATGTTTTCATTGATCTCAAGTGAGAGACTATGACATTCAAGGTGGATGGAGTTAGGGTCATACAACCTTGGATCCTTATCGAAGTCCTAGATTCACAGAGCACATTGATGACGCTGAGGAGACTAATGTCCTATATCAGTTATATCAATTAACTATAGAGAAGAGGGAGGATTAAATTAATCCTATAGTATATGGTTCTCTTTGTTAGAGTAATTTTCAACATACTAAGGTTGGTTTAGAAGCTGTGCTAGAAGAATGGCAGTAGGGTGATCATGAACTACACTCCAGATGTTCCGTAACTATTCAATGTGCTAGATATATCAGTAATAGGTAAGGAAATATACTAATTTTAATGGAAGTAGAACTTTTTTAGATTTCATTAAAGAAGTTGAGTTACACAGTAAACATAGTCAGAGAATCCCTTTAATGGAAGTTTCTTTGCAAGCCACTCTTGCGCGATGGTGGGGTGCCTATCGTAACAAGTTACAAACTTCAGACTCTATTAATATTCTATGATATGCTAGTTTACTACACTTGAAAATATCCCGACTACAATCCTTATGGATGAGGGTTATACCAATCTCCAATAGCATATTTAGAAATGCAACACTAGTTGGAAGAATTCTAGGTTTCTTTCTGAGTTATGGGTGCATCAATTTATTTATACTTTGGGTACAATTCCAGAAGCTTGGCATTTGAAGGAAGAGATGAAGGGGTAGATAGTTTTTTGGGATGCATTGATAGCACAATTATGTACTAATTTTTCCATCTCAGATGAAGATGAACAAATAGTTGAATCTCTGAAAGCGATTAAGAGGCTATTGTTTCCTACTAAGAAACTAATTGTTGAAACTGGTAGTAATATCAATTGTAGAGTCTTATCTAATTCTAGCTTCTAAGAAGATACTGCTTAGGACAAAGTAAAGAGATCATTGTTTATAGAGACAATGGATTACTAAGTGTATTTTGGTCCACTTTTTGTCCCATGAAAACAAAAACCATACTAACCAAGTTGACTTCCTTAACCCCTATATTGATGGAAAAATAAAAGTAGTTAAAATATATGTAAACTCGCAATTTTGACCTACTTTATGTATTGGTATGTATAAATTTTAAATTAATAGTTATATTAATATTATTCAACCTACATAATCTTAAATAAATAATCTTATGCATAAATTATGTGAATAGCTTTGTATGGATCCTAGTGTAAATATCAAAGCCAAGGCTCAATTAGGGAATGGATAGGCATACAAATGATGTAAATATACTTATATGGAGTATGTAGTAATATTGACAAAATGAAATAAATATATGTAGATATTAATGTTCTAATATACTATATAATGGTACAAGCTGACTATGGAGAGAATGTGAATGTTTACAACTCCACCATAGGTGAAGAGAAGAGTGGGACATGAAAAAGTAATCTCACATTACTAAGTGTCAACCTATGAAATCAACTCTTTTCAATTGTGTTCCTTAAGTGAAGCCATCCACCTCTAATGACTTAGATAGCCAATCATTGAAATGATGTAGAGTTTGTTTGAGAGGTATGATCATGTAGTTATTGAAGCATAGGTTGAGTACAATCTAGTGGGGATGATAAGAGTTCTTTATTTTCCTATCCAAAAACTTTTATTCATCATTTCCCTCAACCCTATTATTTTCATTCACTCTATAATTTTATTACATACATATTAACTCTCTACACTTGTCATACTAAATTCTTCACTTGCTAACCATTACCCATTTTGAAAATTAACAAAATCAACATAGTAAAAGAGGAATTATAAACCGTGGATGAGGGATAAATGATTATATGTAAGCAAGGAGACTAATAAAGTTATGAAGCTTTCACCTAGAGTGTAGTTGTTGCTCATTGGATGTCTAACAAACAAGTGTCATGCTTGCAAGCTATTCTTATAAGGCATACAACACGTTGGATTATTTTTTCCTACACCAAAGAGCACAAGAAGGGAATATCCTTAAGAGACTATTGTGTATAGAAAAATAATATCTTTCATATGTTATGTAAAGAAGTGGAAAAGAATGGCATGGGATTTTTATGGTTGGGTGAAATGACTGGAATGTTATGTAGTGAGGAGATTCACTAAGCCATGAGAGAAAATGTATTCAGGTGAGTGAGCTAGAAACTCAAGGCTTGGTTCTTTTGCCATTGTGGCTTCATAGCTCACCTTGTGGGTTGCATCTTAATTTTATTTCTATGGTTGGATGATATTATGTTGAAATACAAGAACATTGTTTTTATTTATGAATAATCTTGAATTCCATTTATTACTATGAAAGGTATATATTTTGCATGTGGTCCTGATTTGTTTAAATCCAATCATGAGAATTTGGTTGCCATGAATTCTTGTTATTTCATGCTTGTATATTTCTTTGTATTTTATATTTTATACCAATCATGCATTTATTTCATTTTGGCCTTTATAGAAGACCATATTTGTATTGTTATGGTGAAAAGTTCTCTTTAGGGCTATAAATTTAATGTTTGGTTTTGTGGCTATCCATTGCATGGGTAGATGAGCTAAGAAAATACACTATAACATGATAACATATCCTTAGAATGTATAAATTCCAAGCACCATACACATAGAATGAAATATTCCTTACATTGAATATACTTACAACAAAACTTTTTCGGGTTAAGTTTTCCATAACCTTTTCTTTTGTCCCTAATGTTTTAACCATTTTACCCACTTGAACAACTTATTCCCTTTGCATCAACATGTGAAGAGTTCCTTCATACATAATATGAGGTAAGCAATGAAACAAATTTATTGAATAGATTAAATTAATGCAAAATGAGTTCACTATATTTCACTAAAACCCAATGCTAAATTCAAATGGTGGCATAATCAACATCAAGTTCCACTTTAGTTTTAGGTTGATTATAAGGTTACATGTCTAATTACACTTATAAAAATGGTAATCCATGGGCCCCTATTAGAGACTTAAACCACTTAGATCCATCCCTTACGCCATCACCAAAGCCATGAGAGAGAATTCATATGAATTGAATAATCTGCCTCTCCTTGAATTACACTTTATTCAGTGTAGTGTTGTTGTGACCATATAGTTTTTCATCTCTATTAGACACCTTGAAAGTGGAAAAGTATTTAAACACTAAGCTCGATATTACCTCTCCTTGACTTACACTTTATTCAGTGTAGTGTTGCTTCAACGATATAATTTTTCATTTCTATTGGACACCTTGAAAGTGGAAAAGTACTTAGACAATAAGCTCCAACATAAGTGAATTAGTAAAGTTATAATAGACTAGATAGTTAATACTGAATTGAAGAGCATCCACTAATAGATAATACAAGCCTCTTAGTTTATCAAAGCAAAAAAAACTTCACTAGCACAAATGCTTCACCAAAAATTTTGGAAATAATATAAAACCTTGAGAGAATGGAACCATTATTAAGAAAATTATTAATAAAGACCTAATATTTATGTTCCCACTCCACTCCAAACCTCATTGCTGATCCAAATTAGCACTAATCCATATTGACATCTCATCATGATTATGATGATATTGGTAAATTTTGAATTATAATTATTTCAAACAAAACACATTTCACTAAAAATGAATGCTAGATGCATACCTTCACACAATTACAAAAGTGGTTTGTTAGCCGAAGGCTCCCTTATGTCGGGCTCATTTTTAGATGCATACCTTCACACAATTACAAAAGTGGTTCGTTAGCCGAAGTCTCCCTTATGTCGGGTTTCAACCCGAGGTGGATGAGAAGGTGTTGACTTTTTTATTTTGTTTTTAATCAACCATCGAGATTGTATGTGAAGCGAATATGACGTTGTATGTGAAGCGAATATGCTTCAAATATCCTTTGTCTGAGTCCCAAATCCACGGTTCTGGCACGAGGGACAATGAAACGATCGAAAATAATATATTTAAAAGTTTTGACCGCTGTGAAATTTGGTTGCCGCTTGTAACATGGAGTGTACCCATGTGAAGTCGAAGAGCCACCACTTCGAGTCATAACTAATTTTTATCGGACAGTTGGGGACGCTAGTAATGCAGGGGTCGTCGGTGTCTCCCCATTGATATTCTGTATCTTCCTTGGGATCTAAGGCTCATACTACATCCCTAACACCCTGAGGTTTACTGCATTCAACGAATTTCCCTCTTTCGTACCAGTCATTCCCCAACACTCCCCAGCGGACTCATGACACCTGATAGATTTTAATAGAAGGGTTTTTCCTCCCGGATTTGTATTTGGCACGACCTCCTCAGCGTTCCAGGTTTAAAACATTTTTTAAGCAACTCTATGTTGCAGGATCATGATTCACTATAAAGTTGTTTAGTTCTCAGGGTTCGAGTCTGTATAAAATCGCCAAGCCAAAGTCATTGCAGAGCTCACGAGATCTCTGAGCTGACCAATGAGTAGTGAGGAAGCCAACATTCAAGGAGCGTCCAATGTGCGATAAGATGTAAATTCCATAGTCCGGGAAATGGCGAAAGAGCCTTACATGTCAACGGAGACACGACAAAGAAATACGGGGTTACCGAAACTGATATTTGAATAGCGGACGTGAGAGTTGATGGTAAAAAATGATTACATGGAAATTGCTTTGCATATTGTCCAATGGAAATCATTTTGTGACAAATTGCACATATCGATTTGTCACCATCACCACCTCTAGCAGTTACCAAATCATGAGAAACTATAACAGATACAACTGGTAAATAAGAACCAACGAATCGGTTGGTGTAATGGCGGAAGATATATTTTTCTCTCGAGTAATGATGAAGAGTAATTTTTTCACACAATTTGTACAAAATTACTTTTATTCACGTCTTACAGGAGTTGAAGCAGTCATTCATGATATGAGAATTTACCACCCCATAATGTTTGCATGCAACAAAAAAAATCTCCAATCCTTCACCGTTTGCCACCAAACAGTAACAAATTCCTGGCAGTGTTTTGTGTACAATTCATGGTACAGAGGGCAATCAAGAGTTTGGTCTCATATCCTATCCATAGTGAAGATTGAAACAAAATGATTAAGAATTACAATTACTTTTCTCACACTGAGGAAATTGATGATTGAATGGAAATCATTCCAATTTAATAATAAACTTTAGTTTAATTTAATTTTCAAGTTTCAAATTTTAATAATATTTATTAAATTTAATTTTTTTTAATATAAATTTTTAAAATTAAAATTCTTAAATTTATAGTGTTTAAATAAATTAAATTTCATTTTTAATAATAAAGTTTTGAATATAAATTAAATTAAATTAATTTCATTTTAATAATAAGTTTCGAAGTTTTGAAAATAGTAGTAATTAAATGAATTTAAAAGAGAAAGAGAAATATAAGAAATAATAATATAATATTAATTTACAGTTTTACTATTAAAAATTAAAGTTAAAAGTAAATTTACATTTATTATTACTTCTAATAATAAGTGTAATTTATGTTTTAATTTTTATTAATAATAAAATTAAATTTCATGATAGTTTATTTTAGTTTTTCATTTTTCATTTAGTTTTTTAAGTTTGGTGACTACATCTTCATCATTCCAATACATCATCTGGATTGGGTGGGAATTGAACCAATGACTTCACATCAGGAGTGTCCTAATAGACACTCTATCCAAGCCCGTGGACTTTAATTTTTAGTTTTGATAATAATTATTTAATTTAATTAATTTTTTAATAATAAATTTTAAAATTTGCATTTTGAAAGTAGTAGTAATTAAAATAAATAAATAAATACTCATTATTAGTTTGTTAAATATTTGTTTAATTATTAATTATTACCATGCTCGACCATGTTTATTTTAGGGTTTATAATATTTAACTTAGGGTTTATATACCTTGGTTTTATAATATTAATCAATTGGGTTTAATATTATTCCCTTGGGTTTATAATCCCTTGGAATTTTAGTATTAATCCATTGGGTTTATTATTCCCTTGGGATTTTAGTATTAATCCATTAGGTATATTATTCCCTTGGTTTATAATATCAATCCCTTGGATTTATTAATCTAGGGGTTCATATTCTTAGGGTATAATATTTTTCATAGGGTTTATAATATTAGTCTTAGGGTTTAATATAAATCCCTTGGGTTTATAATCATCGTCAACCATGGTATAATGTCACATTTTTACAAATATTGTCTCAATATGAAAATCGACCATGGTCAACCATCATCAACCATCATCAAGCATGGCCAATCATGGTCAGCCATGGTCCAACGTCAAATTCTGATAACGATTGTTTTAATATGAAAATCAACCATGGTTAACCATGGTCCAACATTGCATTGTGATTAAGATTGTATCAATATGAAAATCAACCATGGTCCAACATCGAATTATGAGAAATATTGTCTCAATATGAAAATAAATCATGTTCAACCATGGTGAAATTGTGAAAAAGATTGTCAGATGGTCCAACGTCACATTGTGACAAGCAGGGTCAGCTATGGTCAACCATGGTTGAACGTCGCATTGTGACAAGTATTGTTTTAGTATGAAAGTCAACCATGGTTTAGCATCTCATTTCAACTTCAAAGTGGATGGAGCGGGGTTTTCTTTTAAATGGACGAACAATTAATCATGGTAAACGATGTTCGGCCATGGTTAACCATGGTCCAACATCGCATTGTGATACATATTGTCTCAATATGAAAATCAACCTTGGTCAACCATGATCCAATGTTGAATTGTGAGAAATATTGTCTCAATATAAAAATTAATCATGGTCAACCATGGTCATATTGTGATAAAGATTGTCTCATGGTCCAAAGTCACATTGTGACAAGCAAGGCCACCCATGGTCAACCATGGTCCAACATCCATGGTTGAGCATGGTTTATAATACCTTGGGTTTATAATATTAATCCCTTGGGTTTATAATCTCTTCAATTTTTAGTATTAATCCCTTGGGTTTATTAGTCCATTAAGTTAATAGTATCAACCATGGTCAACAATGGTCAACCATGGTTACATTGTGACAAAGATTGTCTCATGGTCCAATGTCACATTGTGACAAGCATTGTCAATCATGGTCAACCATGGTCTATCTCACATTGTGACAAGGATTGTCTCTATGAAAATCAATCATGGTCAACTATGGTCAACATTGTTTATTTTAGGGTTTAGAATATTTATCTTAGGGTTTATATACCTTGGGTTTAAAATATTAATCCTTGGGTTTAATATTAGTCCCTTGGGTTCATAATCCCTTGGAGTTTTAGTATTAATCCTTTGGGTTTATTATTTCCTTAGGTTTATAACATTAATCCCTTGGGTTTATTAATGTAAGTGTCCATATTCCTAGGGTTTAATATTATTTCCTCGTGTTTAATATTATTTCCTTGGGTTTATAATCCCTTGGATTTTTAGTATTAATCCCTTGGGTTTATAATATCAATAATGGTCTTGAAACCATGGTCTAATGTTGCATTGTGACAAGCATTCTCTCAATATGAAAACCAACCATGGTTTAAAGCTGTATTGTGACGAATATTGTCTCAATATGAAAATCAATCATGCTTAAACAAGGTCAAGCATGGTCCAACATCACATTTTGACATTGATTTTCTCAATATGAAAATCAACCATGGTCAACCATGTTTATTTTAGGGTTTATAATATTTGGGCTTTATATACCTTCGGCTTATAATATTAATTCCTTGATTTTAATATTATTCCCTTGTGTTCATAATTTTTTGGGATTTTATTATTAATCCTTTGGGTTTATTATTCTCTTGGGTTTATAATATCAAAGACTTGGATTTATTAATATAAGGGTTCAGCCATGGTTAAGCATGGTCCGACATTGCATTATGACAAAGATTGTCTCAATATGAAAATCAATCATGGTCAACCACGGTCAATCATGGTCATTCATGGGAAACCTTGGTTAATCAGAGTCAAGATGAAAATCAACCATCATCAATCATGTTCACGTTATGACAAACATTGTGTCAATATGAAAATTAATCATTGTCAACCATGGTCCAATGTTGCATTGTGATGAAATTTGTCTCGATATGAAAATCAATGATGCTCAAGCATGGTCAAACATGGTCCAATGTTGGATTGTGACATTTATTGTCCCAATATGAAAAGCGACCATGGTCAACCATGTTTATTTTAGGGTTTATAATATTTATCATAGGGTTTATATACCTTGGTTTTATAATATTAATCCCTTAGTCAACCATGGTCAATCATGCTCAACCATGGTGCAACATCGCACTATGACAAAGATTGTCTCAATATGAAAATCAACCTTGGTCAACGATGGTCCAACATCGCATTGTGACAAATATTGTCTTGATATGAAAATAAATCACGGTCAACCATTATCCAACGTCGCATTATGACAAGGATTGTCTATTTGAAAATCAACCATTGTCAACATTATTTATTTTAGGGTTTATAATATTTATCTTAGGGTTTATATTCTTTGGGTTTATAATATTAATCCATTGGGTTTAATATTATTCCCATGGGTTCTTAATCCATAGGGGTTTTAGTATTAATCCCTTGGGTTTATTATTTCCTTGGGTTTATTAATGTAAGGGTCCATATTCCTAGGTTTTAATATTATTCCATTGGGTTTTTAGAATTAATCCTTTGGGTTTATTAATCACTTGGGCTTATAATATCAATCATGGTCAACCATGGTTAACCATGTTTTGTAAAATCAATCATGCTCAACCATGGTCTAATGTTGCATTGTGGCAATAGTTTATAATATTTATCTTTAGGTTTATATACCTTGGGTTTATAATATTAGTCCCTTGGGTTTGATATTATTCCCTTGGTTCATAATCTTGTGGTTTCGTATTAATCCCCTAGGTTTATTATTCTCTTGGTTTTATAATATCAAATACTTGGATTTATTAATCTAAGGGTTCAACCATCGTCAAGCATGGACTGATGTCTCAATATGATAATCAACCATGGTTAACTATATGTATTTTAGGGTTTCTAATATTTATCTTAGGGTTTATATACATTGGGTTTATAATATTAATCCATTGGGTTTAATATTAATCCCTTGGATTTATAATATCAAACCCTTGGATTTATTAATCTAAGGGTTCAACCATGGTCGAGCATTGTCCAACATCGCATTGTGAAAAAGTTTGTCTCAATATGAAAATCAATCATGGCCAACCATAGGCAATCATGGTCAACCATGCTCTTTCATAGTCAATATGAAAATCAACCATGGTCAGCGATTGTCAACCATGGTCAACCATAGCCACCCATGGTCCTACGTTGAATTATGACAAAGATTGCCTCAATATAAACATCAATCATGGTCAACCATGGTCACATTTTGACAAGGATTGCCTCATAATCCAACATCACATTGTGATAAGCATGGTCAAGCATGGTCCATCGTTTCATTGTGATAACAATGGTTAACCATGGTCTAGCATTGCATTGTGAAAAAAAATGTCTCAATATGAGAATCAACATTGGTCAACCATGGTACAATATCATTTTGTGACAAAGTTTCTCACAATATGAGAATCAATCATGGTCAACCATGGTTCAACATCATATTGTGACATAGATTGTGTCAATGTGAAAATTAACCATGGTCAACCATGTTTATTCTAGGGTCTATATAAATCCTAGGGAATATAAACCATAAGGTTTTAAGTATTAATCCATTGGGTTTATTATCCCTTCTATTAATATTATTCCCTTGGGTATATAATCCCTCGGGGTTTTAGTATTAACCCCTTCGTTTTATTATTCTCTTGGGTTTATAATATCAGTTCATTAGGCTTATTAATCTAAGGGTTCATATTCTTAGGGTATAATATTATTCACAGGCTTTGTAATTAATATTAATCCAGAGGGCTTATAATTCCTTGGGCTTTTAGTATTAAACATAATCGATTATAAACCTAAAGGGATAATATTAAATCCAAGGTGTATAAACCCTAAGATAAATATTATAAACCCTGGAATAAAGATGGCTGACCATGGTAAACCATGGTCCAACGCCGTATTATGACAAAGATTGCCTCAAAATGAAAATCAACCATGGTCAGACATATTTATTTTAGTGTTTATAATATTTATCTTCGGGTTTATATACCTTGGGTTTATAATATTAATCCCTAGGGTTTACTATTGTTCCCTTGGGTTTATAATTGCTTGGGGTTTTAGTATTAAACCCTTGGGTTAATATTACTACCTTGGGTTTATAATCCCTTGGGGTTTTAGCATTTAACCATAGGAATATGAACCCTTACATTAAACCCAATGGATTGATATTATACACCCAAGGGTTAATATTAAAACCTCAAGGTATTGTAAACCTAAGTGACTAATATTATTAAACCCAAGGGACTAATATTATAAATCCAAGGTATATAAACCTTTGGATGACCATGATTTATATTGAACCTAAAGGATTAATATTATAAACCTATGAATAATATTCTACCCCAGGAATATGAATCCTTAGATTAATATACCCAAGGGATTGATATTATAAACCCAAAGGATTAATACTAAAACCCAAGGGATTATAAACCTTAGGGTTTTTAGTATTAATCCTTTGAGTTTATTATGCCTCACGTTAATATTATTCCCTTAGGTTTTTAATCCCTCGAGGGTTTTAGTATTAACCCCTTGGGTTTATAATATCAATACTTAGGTTTCATTAATCTTAGGGTTCATATTTATATTACATAATTTAAAATTAAAATATAAATTTATAATAACATAATAAATTAATTATATAGAAATAATTATTATTAATTATAATCATAGTAATAATTTTTTATATATATTTATTATTTGTAATTGTTACATATTTATTAATGGTAGATACAAATGAAGCTTTCCCCTATATCAACCACATTAATATATTTAATGTTGTTGTACCTGTATATATTGTAAAAGAATCACGATTAAATAAATGTGCA
>APFE031216640.1:0-15362 GCA_000404065.3 Pinus taeda | reverse complement strand
AATTAAAAGTATCAAATAATGCATCAATATAAATAATTATAACATGTCAATAGAAAATCATAAATCTTAAATCAACTTGAAGTTATGTAAATGAATTTGATTTAATCAATATAATATTTTCCAACCATGGGATTTTGTGATAATTGCACAATATTTGGATGCTTGTTTAGTGGTTTGATTTATGTATGGTAATTGCAAATTTTTTTGTATGCATATTGAGTAATTGAATTTTTGTATGATAAAGTTGTATGTTTTTATTGTATGCATTGATTGATGTGTTTTCTCTTACTTAGTCACGATGAAGTTAAATGCAGAATTTAGTGTAATAATTTTGGTTTGAGCTTCATGAGGGAGATATCGGTGATTTAAAATCAGAGTTCGGATGAGGGAGATATCAGTGATTTAAAATCAGCTCTTTTTCTAGAAAATTTCGTGACGACGAGAAAGTGGAAATAGATTGGTGTGCTAGCCAAGAACATGTATGCACTTGAGGTACAAGATGCATGCAAAGCTTTGAGGAGCAAGGCAAAGGCTAGATACTTGGTGGTTGAGAGGGAGAGTAAATTACCTCTCAACATGTAGAGCAAGAAGAAGTCTCAGACAATTGCGGAGGAGCCACGATTGGTGCAGTAGCTTCAGGAGGTTACGGAGCAGCCACAACAGGGGAAGCTTAGTGGAGATCGAGTAGAAACATCTACTCATGCAGAGAACTCAAGTAGGGGGGAACTTCGAGGCAGGTGGACAAAGGGATCACATGCAGTCATACCTCCAAGTAGGAGGTGGGGCGATGTGGAGTGATCATCCCAAGGAGGAGGGGCAGGATCCTTGAGGTACCCAACCTCTTAGATGAGACCTTGCTACAGGAGCCCCGATGTGGAGTAGCAGGAACTGACTGATTGGGTAGAGACAAATGCGGATGGAGCGGCAAAGAGAGCGATAGTGCAGGGAATCCTAGGACAGCGTATAAATAGCAGGTTGCAGCAATGTGAGAGGCACAAGTGTTTTGCACAATGCTAGGTGGCACAAAGAGGTGTGAAATGGTGCGAGATGCATGGAGATGTTGCAGTAGTGTAGATATCAGAGAGGGAGCACTTGTCAGCAGCAGGTAGAGCTTCAGCATCAGAGTATGTTCCTAGCCCAAGAGAGTGGTCAGTTGGGAGTGTTTTTGTTCCAAGTGTTGTTGGAGCAAGTGGACCAAGTAGATGTGTTGCATGCGGAACATTCCAGAGTTACAGGATCAAGTTCGAGAGGAAGCCTTTCTTGTTGAGAGGGAGTGTTGAAAAATGTGCAACAAGAAATGTTAAATTTAGAATGTGCTAAAAATAGACCTGCTAAAAATAGCATGTCGAAAAATAGCAGTTTGGCCAGTAAGGTCATTGGCCACATTGGGTGAGAGGTGAAACTGCTAAAAATAGAAAGTTCTAAAAATAGCATTTCTGGGTCCCTTCCTACTTATAGCAATCCCTAGTCTATCTGTAGGAAGTAAAATTAATTTTGGTCTTAATAGCAATTGGAAATATTAATTAATTAATTCAGTCGAGTTAATTAGTTAAGAAAATTCGAATTTGAAGTATTTGTGAGCATGCACATGAGTTGTCCCGTTGATTAATGAATTTATCCTTAATTTCCTCCACTGGTTGAGGGAATAAGTATGAGTTCTATAATGAGAGAATCAGTTGACTTAGTTCTAACTAGTCAAGTCTAGTTAGATTATTTTAACAAGTTGTTAAAATAATAAAATATAGTTTGTTAATGCTTGCATGCATGTTAGAACTATTATTTTAGGTCACTAAGAATTCACTCATGGGTAACTGTTGCATGTCAGTTATGTCAGAGACCCAGTTGAGATCAAATGTGGGGCAGTGTACTATCAGATGCTTGGATATTTCTAGTAAGTATTCCTTGCATGGAGAAGGATCTATTATAGGAGATTGGAGGACTTGTGGCCTATATATTGAGGCCTAGGTAGTCCATGATTTTCATCTTCTGATTGAAGATCGTCAGAGTACAAAGAGAGCAGGATAGCTATTGAGTTTATTCTTTTTGTATTGTGAAGAGGATTCCACTTAATTGATAATACATGGTTGGGTTTTTAAGCGGGTGCTTTCCCCTGGATATATCTTGTGTTATGTATGTTTGATTTCTCCATATTAGTAATATGTGTTCTTATTGATGTTTCTCATGGTTGATTAAGCTTCCGATAAAATGTTTATAGAAGTAGATCAAGTGTTTTGCTTTAGTACATTGCATTACCGGGTTGATCTACAGGTGGGAAATTTCTACATGGTATTAGAGCTAGCTGATTTGTAGAAAATGTTCTCCATGGTATCAGAGCTAGCTGATTTGTAGAAAAATTCTACAAAACTCTCCAAGAACTAATGGGGCATATGGAAATAGGTCTCCTGGTGGGTACAGGTAATAAAGAGAATGCAGCACCATCTAAGGAGTTCAATGCATCTGACAGAGGACAAGGACTTCGATATGAGGAGCAAAATAAGGATGAAGGTTGGAAGCCTTTGCAATGTTGGACTTGTGGAGGAGAGCATCATAGGGGATATTTCCCACAACATCTGGGTGGTAGACCATGGATCTATAGTGCTCAGGAGGCACAGAAAGTGGGAGATGTTGGGAAGAGTATTCCTAAGATCTATGCAGCACTAGATAATAGACACATAGACCATTAAGCATCTATCATTGAGATGGATGGTAATAATTTTTATCAAGTTGTTTCTATTTTGATTGACCATGGATCTAATTATAGTTATGTTAATCCTGACCTGGTGGATAAGTGTGGTTTGAATAAAGAAGTGCATGCAAATTCTTGGTTAATGTAGTTGGCTATAGGTACAAAGAAGTGGGTTCATCATTGGGTAAGAGCTTGTGCATTTGATTTGAATAGTATGCGTACCTCAGCACATTTGAATGTATTACTGTTGTGATCATATAGTATGTTGTTTGGCAGGGATTGGTTGTACCTTCATAGAATCAAGGTGTATTGTTATGACAAATCCATTGAATGCTTGGATGACAATGGAGAATAAAGAGTCTTGTGAGGTAAGAAGAAAGCAACGGTAGTTAGAATGGTGATAGTTATGCAGGCCAAGCGTAGTCGTAGGAAGGGTGTGTGTTATTTGCAGTGCACATTTCTAGTGATAAATGTAAGGAAGTTGAGGATGCAGATGTTTTGAGCAGGTACCCAGTTCTACATCAGTTTTAGGATGTATTTCCTGTAGATATTTCAAAGTTTCCACCTCACAGGGAAGTAGACATTTCTATTGACTTGGTGCCAAGGGCAACTCCGGCATCAAAGGCACCTTACAGGATGAGTACACCTGAGTTGGTAGAGTTGAAGCTATAGTTGAAGGAAATGTTGGACAAGGGATACATTAGGCAATGACTAAAAGTAGTTAAATCAAGTGACCATCAAGAACATGTATCTGTTACCGAGGATTAATGAATTGCTTAATTAGTTGAAGGGAGCGACAGTGTTCTTGAAGATTGATTTGAGAACCGAATATCATCGGATACGCATTAAAGAAGAGGACATCTACAAGACAACTTTCTGAACCAGGTATGGCCATTATGGGTTTGTTGTAGTTCCATTGGTTTAACTAATGCTCTAGCTACCTTTATGTTCTTGATGAATAGTGTGTTGTGTCCGTATTTGGACAAGTTTTTTATTGTGTTCTTTGATGATATATTGGTATATTATAAAAAATGAAGAAAATCATGTCAAGATTTTAGCAGCAATTTTGATATTATTGAGAGAGAATCATTTGTATGTTAAGCTCATCAAGTGCAGATTCTTTAAGACTGAGGTACACTACTTGGGACACGTGGTTTCTAAGGATGGCATAGCAGTGGACCCAGAAAAGGTAAGATCTATCATGGAGTGGGTAGTTCCCAGGAATGTGGATGAGGTGAGATCTTTCATGGGGCTAGCAAGTTATTACAGGAGGTTCATCAGGAACTTCTTGCAGATTTATTATCTTATCACAACATTGCAAAGGAAAGGTAAGAGGTTTGAATGGACAGAGGAGTGTGCGTCCATTTTTTAGCAACTCAAGTAGTTGTTGACACATGCATGAGTGTTAAATATTGCCAATGTGGACAAAGAGTTTGTAATATGTACATATGCTTGTAAGAGAGGAATTGATGGAGTCCTTATGTCGGATGGACAGGTGGTATGCTATGAGTCACGGAAACTAAAATAGCATGAGAAGAACTACCCGCTACATATCTTAAGTTGGCAGTGGTCATACATGCATTGAACATGTGTAGGAAATATCTTCTTGGTAGGAGGTTTGTATTGATGAGTGATCATAGTGGTTTGTGGTATCAATTTAACCAACCGAATTTGATTGCAGGTAGGCTCAGTCGCTGGCCACGATCAGTGAGTTCGATTTTGAGATCAGGTATATCAAAGATAAAGACAACAAGATCGAAAATGCTCTTAACAGGAGGATACATGTAAATCACATAGCAGGTATGAGCTCCTACGGGATGGATTTACAAGATAGGATCTTACAAGCAGGTCAATAGGATGTCAGGTATCTGGAGATTGTGCACAAGTTGCAGCAGAGTTCAGCTAGTGGTACAAGTACAGGTTTAGAGACATGATATATGTGCCAGATAGTAGTGAGCTCAAGAAGGTGAGATTGAGGGATTTTCATGCGAAACCATATTTAGGTCACCCAAGATATCAGAAGATGCTAACAGCAGTGCCGAAATTATATTATTGGCCGAATTTGAAGTGATATGTAGCAGAGGTTTTGGCTAGGTGCTTGGATTTTCATCAGATGAAGGTAGAGTGTAAGCATCCATGTGGGCTTCTATAGCTGATTCTGATTCCAGAGTGGAAATGGGAGGTCATTTCCATGGAATTTATAAGAGGTTTGCCGAGGACAGTGAGACAACGTGATTCCATCATGGTAGTGGTGGGCAGGTTGATAAAGGAAACACACTTCATTACAGTGAAGTCTACATTCTCAGCGAGTGATGTAACACACATCTTCATCAAGGACGTGGTCAGATTGCATGGAGTTCCGAATAATATTGTGTCAGACAGGGATGTGAAGTTCACTTCCAAGTTTTAGAAGGATTTATTTGCAGGTTTGGCTACAGAGTTAGCCTTCAGTACATCTTATCATCCACAGATAGATGGGCAGACAAAGAGGGTCAACAGGATATTGGAGGACATGTTGAGGATGTATGTGATGCATCAAAAGTGGAAGTGGAAAGAGTACCTTCCACTGGCAGAGTGTGCTTACAACAATGGGTACTATGAGTCACTAAGGATGAGCCTGTTTGAGGCGTTGTATGGGAATAGGTTTAATACTCCCATCAGTTGGAGTGATCTGGTGAACAGGGTGTTGATTAGACCAGACATGTTGGAATACATGGAGCGAGGAATGCAGGTAACCAAGAAGAATTTGAAATTAGCACGGGATAGACAGAAGAACTACGCAGATCAAAATAGGTTGTTCAAGGAGTTCCATGTTGGGAAATAGGTGTACTTGCGCATCAAACCAAAGAAGAGATCCTTGCAGATTGGATAATGTGAAAAGTTGGCAGCCCGGTTTTTTAGACCTTTCAGGAATATTGAGAGGATTGGGCCAGTAGCCTATCAACTTGCACTGCCTTCGATAATGAAATTCCATGATGTTTTCCATGTGTCATTGCTTAAGAAGTATGTTAAAGATGTTAATCATATGATTGACTGGTCTGTATTGCAGGTGGAGCCAGAAGGATAGTTCCAGTAGGAACGACAGTGTATATTGCAGAGAAAGGTGCTCATGCTCTGGAAATGAGCAATCAAGTAGGTTAAAGTGCAATGGAAGCAATTTTGGCCCAATGAATCTACATGGGAGATGGTGGATCAGACGTGGGCTATGTACCCTTGCTTATTCATTGGTTGAGCGGATGTTTTGGTACATGTTTTGGTGATGTTTGGTATATGTACATATGTATACAGATGTAAATACCACCATGAGATATGTTATAAATATTCAATAAGCGGTATGGTTTTCATGTCATTATGATGTTCTACTTATTATGTTGTCATGTTGGTTTGCTTCTCAACAGGATGATAATTGTAAATACTGCAATGAGCTAATTTATAAAGCTCCATGGGTAGTATGTTTTTCTTACAGAAGCCTTGTTGGCTGTAGGTGTTCTTGAATATCGAGGATGGTGTTCCCCCAAGGGGGAGGGTTCTATAACAACCCTGGTGAAAATTCCATGTAATAAAAGTTAATAAAGGAAAAATAATAACCACAGTTGTTGGGATGTTTATTCCAAGCTGAATGTTGGGAAAAAGCATAGTGATGGGGATAACTGGTGATTTGTTAATGGCTAAGGAAATTCGAAAAGGAAATGACAAATTCTTTGGAAAGGAAAAATGGTATTTTGGCACATTTGTTTATGAAAATAATGGAAAATGAAGAAAATAGAGGCCTCATTAATAAAAAGGCTTCCTAGGATCAGTTCTCAGACTTTTGTCAGTTCAATTTTGGATCTCTCTCTCTATTCTCTTTCTGTCATACTCTTGGACACATACAGTATTTTTGGAGCACTCTTGGAGGAGTGTGGCATACTTAGAGTTTTGGAGAAAGAAGGCAAAGGAAGAGAAGGAAAGTACAAGACGAAATTGAAATTAGCAACTACATCGGGTTTTGCTTGCAAGTACTGAGTTGCATGTATGTTTTCCTCACTAGTTTTGGCATGCATGGCATATGCATGTGGTTTATTGGTCATGATTTATCATTGGCATGGATGTTTGCCTATATTGACAGTGGAGTTTCCTAACCTTGCCATTTCTTGGATAGCCATAGTGTTGTGGGTTTATTTCTTTACTTTTCTAGTTGGTCCTCATGTTTCTTTTAGCTTGGTTTGAGTTACTAATTCCTAGAAGCGATGGTTAGATAAACACTCTAGAAGCCCAGTAACAGCTTGGGTTGAGTTACTAGTCCTGGAAGCCTTGGTTGGAAAAACACTCTGGAATCCCTTGGTGGGTTGAGTTACTAGTCCTAGAAGCCCTGGTTGGAAAAAGCGCTTTGGAAACCCTGTATTAGCTGTGGGTTGAGTTACTAGTCCTGGAGCCTTGGCATGAACAAATGCTCTAGAGCCCTGGGAGGCTTGGGTAGAGACCAATATGGCAATGGTTTCTGATGTTCGACCGTGAGGTGGAATCATTGTTGAATGGGTTGAAGTGGTGATCAGAACTTAAACCAGAATGCAAAAACTTACATATATAATCATAAACATAGAGATGTAGCATAAAAACACTTCATTTCATTAATAGAAAAATATTGAACTATGCTTACAAACAGAATGGGAATAAGATAGCTCGGGCGATGGTAGCTTATCTCTTAGAAGAGATGTGGCGGATACACACCTCTGAACTATGTTACAAGGATACCAAAAAGATATTTAATTGAAATTGTGATTTATTCATTGTTAGAAAGTGTTAATTCATGATTTAAAAACACCATTAAATACATAAGCATGAAGAATTGTTAAGAAATTTTGTAGCATATTAGAATATCAAACCATGAGAAGAAAAGTGATGCAAGAGATTATTAACGGAGTTTGGATATCTTCAAGCCTACATCTTCGGGTCCTGGTCTTGAATGGGGAGGCCTTTATATTAGAAATTCAAAGCCAAAAAATACATCAAAGCTACATCAACAAGATCCCTGGCTGATCTAGTTGTGTTCTGCTCAACCTTAGAAATCTGACGCAACATACGGCTCAAAAAAAGATCTCTTACAACTCCTAGAATAAACCAACAAAGTTCTGCCTCAAAATCCCCAAAGCTACACTAAAACTCTTCTCTGTTGCACAACATTTCTCAACTCCTCTCTACGCTTCATGGCATTACATTACATGTATATATAGTGTTTATGACTAACCTTAATGGAAAACATAGCAATGTATTAAATCACATTTCTCATTGTTATAACCATATACAATATTGCAGAGAGAGGTGTTCATGCTCTGGAAATGAGCAATCAAGTAGGTTAAAGTGCAATGGAAGCAATTTTGGCCCAATGAATCTACATGGGAGATGGTGGATCAGACGTGGGTTGTGTACCCTTGCTTATTCATTGGTTGAGCGGATGTTTTGGTACATGTTTTGGTGATGTTTGGTATATGTACATATGTATACATATGTAAATACCACCACGAGATATGTTATAAATATTCAATAAGCGGTATGGTTTTCATGTCATTATGATGTTCTACTTATTATGTTGTCCTGTTGGTTTGCTTCTCAACAGGATGATCATTGTAAATACTGCAATGAACTAATTTATAAAGCTCCATGGGTAGTATGTTTTTCTTACAGAAGCCTTGTTGGCTGTAGGTGTTGTTGAATACCGAGGATGGTGTTCCCCCAAGGGGGAGGGTTCTATAACAACCCTGGTGAAAATTCCATGTAATAAAAGTTAATAAAGGAAAAATAATAACCACAGTTGTTGGGATGTTTATTCCAAGCTGAATGCTGGGAAAAAGCATAGTGATGGGGATAACTAGTGATTTGTTAATGGCTAAGGAAATTCGAAAAGGCAATGACAAATTCTTTGGAAAGGAAAAATGGTATTTTGGCACATTTATTTATGAAAATAATGGAAAATGAAGAAAATAGAGGCCTCATTAATAAAAAGGCTTCATAGGATCAGTTCTCAGACTTTTGTCAGTTCAATTTTGGAGCTCTCTCTCTATTCTCTTTCTCTCATACTCTTGGACACATACAATATTTTTGGAGCACTCTTGGAGGAGTGTGGCATACTTAGAGTTTTGGAGAAAGAAGGCAAAGGAAGAGAAGCAAAGTACAATACGAAATTGAAATTAGCAACTACATCGGGTTTTGCTTGCAAGTAATGAGTTGCATGTATGTTTTCCTCACTAGTTTTGGCATGCATGGCATATGCATGTGGTTTATTTGTCATGATTTATCATTGGCATGGCGGTTTGCCTAGATTGACAGTGGAGTTTCCTAACCTTGCCATTTCCTGGATAGCCATAGTGTTGTGGGTTTATTTCTTTACTTTTCTAGTTGGTCCTCGTGTTTCCTTTAGCTTGGGTTGAGTTACTAATTCCTGGAAGCCATGGTTAGATAAACACTCTAGAAGCCCAGTAACAGCTTGGGTTGAGTTACTAGTCCTGGAAGCCTTGGTTGGAAAAACACTCTGGAATCCCTTGGTGGGTTGAGTTACTAGTCCTAGAAGCCCTGGTTGGAAAAAGCGCTTTGGAAACCCTGTATTCGAGGTCAACCTCCTGAAGACATACCGAGCCGGCTTGAAGGCTTGAAAGTCCTCGTATCTCCAAGTAGCGGTAGAAGTGGGTCACCTGAAGAAGGAGAACCTTATTGGTAGAATATTCTGATTCTCAACCGTTAGTTGTGGGATGAGAAATCCCAACAATCATTTGATGCCTTGAAAGAGGCACGCACATATGCCCCATTGCTTAGTCCTCCCAACTATTGGTGTCACTTTATCTTATACTTGGCAGCCTCACCATCCTCCATTGATATAGTGTTAGTACAAATCCATGATGATCTTAGTGAGCATGCGATCTATTATCTCTCAAAAGGCTTGGCTAGGCTTGAACTCTGATATTCACATGTGGAAAAGTTATCCTTAGCAGTTATCTTTGTTGTCAATTTATTCTGGCATTATATATTGTTGAGATAGACTACTCTCATCACCTTGGAGAATCCCATGAAACACATTTTATCTCATCAAGTCATTGGAGGAGAATATTCCAAATGGATTGTTATGCTCTAGCAATTTGATTTGGTTTTTGCCACTCCTAAGGCTAAAAAATCATTAGTCTTCGATGAATCATTGGTAGACCTTCCTATTTTCAATCTAGATGAGGTAACCCATCATCCTCTTCTTGATGAATCTGCCTATCTAGTCAACTCAAACGAACCTTGGTATGGAGACATTACTATCTACCTCCAAATGCAACAATTCCACCCAGATCTCTTGAGAGATGACCATCATCACATTCACCACCAAGCCATAAACTATTTAGTGATGAATGATACTTTATATCATCATGGTGTTGATACCGTTCTTCGATGTTGCCTCACTCATGCTGACGTGGAACATGTTTTAAATGAGAATTTCCATGCTAGGGCATGTGGCGGTCATCTTTATGGAATGGCTACTGCCCAGAAAATTATGTGCATAGGATACTACTAGCCAATGTTTTTTAAAGACTATATTCTTGTAGTCCAACTATGTCATCCTTGCTCAATCTTTATCAAGAAAATGTGCACACTCCCAGGCCCACTAAATCTTATTATCTCTAGTGGTCCCTTCTCTAAATGGTTGGCTTCATCACCTACAATCCCACTTCCTCTGATGAACACAACTTCATTATTTTCGGTGTGGATGACTTTACAAAATGGCATGAAAAAATGCTCTAGAGCCCTGGGAGGCTTGGGTAGAGACCAATACGGCGATGGTTTATGATGTTCAACCGTGAGGTGGAATCATTGTTGAATGGGTTGAAGTGGTGATCAGAACTTAAACAAGAATGCAAAAACTTACATATATAATCATAAACATAGAGCTGTAGCATAAAAACACTTCATTTCATTAATAGAAAAATATTGAACTATGCTTACAAACAGAATGGAAATAAGATAGCTCGGGCGATGGTAGCTTATCTCTGAGAAGAGATGTGGTGGATACGCACCTCTGAACTATGTTACAAGGATACCAAAAAGATATTTAATTGAAATTGTGATTTATTCATTGTTAGAAAGTGTTAATGCATGATTTAAAAACACCATTAAATACATAAGCATGAAGAATTGTTAAGAAATTTTGTAGCATATTAGAATATCAAACCATGATAAGAAAAGTGATGCAAGAGATTATTAACGGAGTTTGGATATCTTCAAACCTACATCTTCGGGCCCTGGTCTTGAATGGGGAGGCCTTTATATTAGAAATTCAAAGCCAAAAAATACATCAAAGCTACATCAAAAAGATCCCTCGCTGGTCCAGTTGTGTTCTGCTCAACCTTAGAAATCCGATGCAACATACGGCTCAGAAAAAGATCTCTTACAATTCCTAGAATAAACCAACAAAGTTCTGCCTCCAAATCCCCAAAGCTACACTAAAACTCTTCTCTGTTGCACAACATTTCTGAACTCCTCTCTACGCTTCATGGCATTACATTACATGTATATATAGTGTTTATGACTAACCTTAATGGAAAACATAGCAATGTATTAAATCACATTTCTCATTGTTATAACCATATACAATATTGTTTAGAACCACACCATATATTACATTCAGTGCAATGGAAACTATGCACATATCAACCATATACTATGTTTTAACTCCGGCACATTTATATGGTTTCCCCAAACTTAGTATATAGTTAAAACCAAAACCAATCGTATGTGAATGGTGGAGAGGTGGAACTATTGCAGTTATGGTGGAACTACGTCTTAAACATAGCATAGCAACATAACCTATTGACATGTGCACAAAACATTACATAACAAATTGCATTATTGTTGAACTACGTATTAAATGTAGTAGAACATTCTCGGTGGTGATGGAATCACATTAGAGCTTGTGGCAAGAACGTTAGATCCACATCAAATATAGTATGTGAACATGGTGGAGTGGTGGAACTGCGTGGCAAGTGTGAACACAGTGGAACGGCGCATCCCGTGGCATCTGATGGTGTTAAACCATAAATTTCTTTAACCGCTACATTTGTTGTTTGTGAGCATCGCTTACCATATGATTTCACACTTTAATATTAATCCACCACCATAGCTTCATAACATATGTCATTGACATGGTTTATAACATATGCCCCATTCCATTGTTTTATAAATCAAATGCACACTACATGTTTAATATATGTTATGTGTGCATTTTAATATATGGTTTTTGTTTTTAAAAATGACATTTTAATAGATACATGCCATCACCATGTAAAAATCACCTTTTAACCTATTATTTCACCTTGCAACCAAACTTGAGATATTACCACTATAACAAAGCTAGAGATCTACCACTGAGTTAAACGTGTACATTTGCCATGTGTCGAGCAGTAAAACATTGTTTCGTCTCAAACTTCCACAAGAAATTCCTTGTTCATTCAGAGGTCAAATGCACCTGTTCAAGTTGCATTGGAGTCGTTTCAGCGAGATCTACGCAATGGTGTTGCTTCCACTTGAATCTAGTAACTTTGAATTTTAGGCTTTTTCTAGATCCTTGATCATCCATTGATCAATTTCGGATCATTTCCTCCCCTCTTAGACCTTTTGGACCACCAAAAGCCTAAATTTCCATAAGACCAATGTGGGTTCTATTTTCCTACTTGTCCGGTATCTTTCCACTCTGTTATGAACCTGTACACTTTACTCATCCATGCAATCATCAGCAAAACACACAAACTACAGAATATATCAAGTCCCTTTCCACCCACATCTACATTCATATTTGTTGTTAATATCCAGACACCACTAAAAAATAATAAACCCATTAACAACATTAAAAGTATTGACATAGCTAAAACCATACCCTACTTTCCTTTCATAGCTGAAACAAAAATGAACTTATCACGCTACAAATCTTGTTGATGTACAATTTTGGATTCCTTAAGCAAAGTTATCTATTTTTAATTAGCTTTAATGATCCCTTGCTTAAGTTCTTTAGATTGTACAACAACACCTTTCCTAGCATAAGCTGCTTGTTTTAACTGCTCAACTATAAAAAGAGATTTATCACTTTTGTGTGATGAGAATGTACAACATATTCAACTCCTTTTTTGAACAAGTGATACTGATTAGTTTTCCTGCAAAAGATCGCTTTTATATCATATAAATATGGGCTTCCCAAGACCATCCCACGTGTATCTAGTTTTACCACATCACATTTCACCTTATCCTTAAATTGAGAAGTTATTGCAAATGGTAACATGCATTGTTCAGTTACTCACAATTTATGATTTCTTCTCATTCAAATTAAAGTGTACTGTTTATGATGCTTTATGGTTTTCAATCCCAATTTCTTAACAGCTTTTTCTGAAATTAGGTTAGTTTGAGATCCACTCTCCAACAGTGTGTCGATCTTTGTATGTTTCATAACAACCCTTATATGAAATAACTTGCCTCTAGAGTTGTTAGAATCATTAACTTTTGTGGGATTTACCAGTGATAATCAATGATGTGACCTGTGTCTCATTGCCTGAATCTAACCCTAGGCACAATGGTTTCATTATTGTTGCAACCTTTTTCTTCCCTTTTCTAGCCCACTTTGGTTTATTTTTGGGATGCCATTGCCAACAGTGATCCTCGTCATGGCCCTCTTTCTTGCAATATTTACAAGAGATATTTTTCAACCTCCTTCTTGCCGAAGTTTACTTTCTTCACTTTCCCTTTTCCCTTGCTTTCCATTCTAGCTGTCAATTCTGATGATACCCCAACTCCCAAATTACCTGCTTCAATGTAAGTCGCTTGTACTACCACTTCATCCAAGTTAGTAGGACTGAACATAAATACAGTATTGCGAACATACTCAGGTAATCCTCCTATGTCTTTCATTAGATTTTCTTGAGTATACAAAGGAATATCTAGCATCAATGCCTTCTTACAAAACTCATTTGTATATTCCTGCACTGAATGACCTTTCCTTACTTTTAGTCCTTGCCATTATGTTAAAGGTTTTTCCTTATATCCCAATGGATAAAAATTTTCTCTAAGTGCAGTAATAAAATCAAACCATGATGGAAAAATCTTACCGATATGCTAAGTGCCTTTCGGTAACTTACTCTGCCACCAAATCAATGTTGTGCCTACTAAACGAAGCGATGCAAGTCTGATTTTGACTTCACATTCAGTGATCTATTGCACACCACAATAGACCTCCATTTTCCTTACCTAGTTGTCAAGATTATCGACATCAACTTCTCCATTGTACATGGGTAACTCAAACTTAACATCGAGTTTCAACGACGGTTTCAAAGTTTCAAGTGGAGTCAAGAGAGAAGTGATGTGGTCTTTTTGATCGCCTTCATCTTCTTTTCCAGATTGTGATGTATTTCCTTCTTCATCTTTAGACTTTGTTGTCTTAAACTCTCGATCCATTTCTTCGACCATGGCTCACAAGGTCATGAAAGCATCTACGAAACCTGCATAAGATCCACATGGATAATCACTGCTTCCTTCTTCAGCCATCTCTTGTCCTCAAGTTGTCCTTCTCCTAGAGCCAACCTCTAGATCTCCTGCAACAAGTTATCCTTCACCAAGCTTTGATTTTTTCTTGGTGATCATGCACACTTAAAATCACAATTAACAACAACCTTCTCTGATACCAAATGATCCCAAAAAGATATTTAATTGAAATTGTGATTTATTAACTGTTAGAAAGTGTTATTACATGATTTAAAAACACCATTAAATACATAAGCATGGATAGCTGTTAATAAATTTTGCAGCATATTAGAACAGGAAAACATGAGAAGAAAAGTGACACAAGAGATTATTAACGGAGTTATCTTCAAGCCTACATTTCCAAGCCTTGGTCTTCAATGGGGAGGCCTCTATATTATAAATTCAAAGCCAAAAAAATACATCAAAGCTAAATCAACTAGATCCTTGGCTGGTACAATTGTGTTCTACTCGATCTCAGAAATCCAATGCAACTAACTACTCAGAAAAAGACCTCTTACAACTCCCGAAATAAACCTACAACTTTTTGCCTCCAAAATCCCCAAAGCTGCACTAAAACTCTTCTCTGCTCTACAAAATGTCACAACTCCTCTCCACCCTTCATGGCACTACATTACATGTATATATAGTGTTGGTGACTAACTTTAATGGCAAACATAGCAGTGTATTAAATTACATTTTTCATTGTTATAGCCATATACAATATTGTTTAGAACCACACCAAATATTACATTCGGTGCAATGGAAACTATGCACATATCAACCATATACTATGTTTAACTCGGCGCGTTTATCCCGTGGCATCCGACAGTGTTAAACCATAAACTTCGTTCACCGTTTCATTTGCCGTTTGTGAGCACCGCTTACCATATGATTTCACACTTTAATATTAATCCACCACCATAGCTTCATAACATATGTTGTTGACATGGTTTATAACATATGCGCCATTCCATTGTTTTATAAATCAAATGCGCACTACATGTTTAATATTTGTTATGTGCGTATTTTAATAGATGGTTTTTGTTACTACTCCAACCCGTCTCAATACAGGAAGTAGAAGATGCGATGACCCAACTCAAGGATGGCAAGGCACCAGGTCCTGATGGCTTCACCACCAACTTCTTTCATGAGTTATGGGAGC
>APFE031216635.1:0-17855 GCA_000404065.3 Pinus taeda | reverse complement strand
TTGCGCTTTACCCATTCTTCTACTCCTTTCGAGGAGGGCCATAGCACTGTGAACTGTCCGATTAGCCCTCTTTCGGCAAGGTTCAGAGCTGATATGCATGTGTCCTCCACCGGCAAGGACACCGTTGGAATGTTTTCCAGCTTTTTGACAAACTTAAGCTGTGGTCCAGAAGGTTGGTGTTTTCCTGTGGCCGCCACCAAGGCGTTGAATGCCTGCAGTTCTGATGGGGTTCGGCACCATCTCCTCGTTCCATAACTGAGTTCCTTGAGGGAGAAACCGACCCTTGTTAGATCAGGGACAGGGCCCCCATACGAGAGCGGTTCCAACTTCAGCCGATCCGCGAATCCCTGTCGACTTGGCAGCTCTGGATTGATCTCTGTTGCGCACCTGAGTTGCAGAGCTCCCGTTCCACTTGCAAGTAAGAACTAGGATCTTAACATTAGAAGAAAATACTAAAATTATAACTTTATTAAAAATTATATTGTTATTATTTATAAAGAAACAGAATGGCATGCATATTTCAACAACGACAAGAAATCTTAGTGGAAAATTTCAGGGTGAAATATGTCAATATTACTATGAATGTTCCAACATATTCCATCAGGTTTAAATATATGCCATCAACTAAATAATTAAATTATAACTATGGAAGATCTATTTTTCCAATTAGCATAATTATAAGCATATCTATTTTCGAATTTATTTTCAATTTAAGGTAAAAGAAAATATTAACATTAAATTAACAAACTAGGGAAGCCATATAAATTAAGAAGGCATAGAAATTAACTAAACTATAACTTTATTACACTTTATATTGTGATTATCTATAGTATTTTTTTTTGCATGTATATCTCAACCAAAAGTAATCTTAGTGGAAAATTTTAGCAGTGAAATTTAACCCTTGGAAAAAATTTAAGGGTTTCAAATTTTGAATGGAAATGTTTTTCGGATCATAGTTCATTATTAGTAGTAGCCCCAAAATTATTTTATAAGAAAATTTGACATAGAGGTTAGCATAGCCTTATTTCAAGGGAGATCTAAAAAAATTAGAAGATACTAATTTTCCTTTACCCCAATTTTCAAGGAAAATGATTTATGGTAGCCATTTCTCCCTTCTAATTTGGTTTAAAATGAGATCTTTATTTCACCGTCCCTTATATCATGTATTGAGATTAATTTGCAAAGAACAACCCACATTTAAGTATTCAATTGTCTCCTTTCCCTTTTCTATGTTTTCATATGATTAATGATTGTCATATGTGATAAAAGAGGCTTGTGTATTTTCTTTACATTCCAATACCTCCAGCATGTTCTCCTTACCCTCCTGAATTTTTTTGTTTAATTTTTGGGAACTGTAATATTTTTTTTTTTTAAAATACTGAAAATTTGGTCTTATGAATTAAAAATTACAATTGTGTTATTACAATTTTTGTATGTAATGATTGGAGAAAAATACACTTTAATTAAAAATATAGTTTAATTTTTAATTTGTGAAAACTGTGTTGGTCAGGTTGTCTTTAAGTTCATTGAATAACCCAACAATTTATTTATATTTTTCTTGAAGTCTAAACTTTTCTACAACACCTTTCTTTTGTAAATTACTCTTTGGAAAACATTTATAGCATTCATTAATGCATATATAATGACAAAATGCTCAATTAAACTTTTTTTTTAGAGTTTGTAATTTTTGTAAGTGAATTTCCTTAATTTATCAAAAAAAAGTTGTTATTTAAATTGATTTCCTTGGAGATCATAAAACTAGGTTTTATGGCAATGGTTTCTCACATGTGTTTTGATCATGGAACTATTTTTCAATCTCCTATACAATTTGAATTTCTCCAATGTATTTCCTTCTTATTTTGTAGAAAAAATTCACCCACAACATCCTCCATAGGAATTAATGATTTTAAGGTTATTTATGTACAAAAAGTAACTTCAATAAAATTTATAAATATACCTTTTTCATTAATTACATCATTTCTAAAGTATTATACCATTGATGAATCAATTTTCATTCTCCTGCACCCAATTGAAGAGGAGAAGAAGAGTAGATTTTGTTCTTTTATATATATATAATCATGGTCTACAACTAGAAAACGTGTTTTTCCTCTCGAAAATAGTTTATGAGAAAATATATTTTTTATTTTGTTTTTGTTTATCCAGAAATATTTCAATTTACTTGTCATCACTGTATTGCCATAAATTGTTTTTTTTCTATTACGTAATATCGACTGCGAAGTTAATTTTTAGTTCTTTTGATTTTTTTTGTTATTGTTTTTCATTGAGACTGTTTTTTGATATACAGATTTACCTGGACGCTGCAAAATTGAAAGCGTCCAGGTAAGTACACATGCACACGCAACTGAGCAAATCTTCGTTTATTTGAGTGCCACACCGCAGCCGTCGATGACAAAATTTTGCAGGCAATCTGGGCTCAACTATTGAGTGGAATTGGCAGGAACCCTAACTTGTGCTCAACGAAAAAATATATGAACAGTTAACCTTGAATGCTTAAATTATATTTCAGAAATAAGCCATTTGCTTCTGTAAACAGTAGTATCAATATCTTAACCTAATGTTGATTTCCAGGTCTGCGCCGATAAATACGACTAAATCGAGATCTCAATTTCCTCAAGCTAATCGACATCTCAGTTTCCTCAACCGCTCAACTTGCGTCGTTGATAAAAACAGGGAAGGAGGTACTGTCAGGCAATTAACAGTGAGGTTTGGGAATGTCGGCATCACAGCGTGTATGAATTGGAAGATGGAGATTGTACTGCAAGTACCTATCAGCTTTTCCCAAACAATGAAAGGCTGTGACGTGAAAGGCAGACAAAGAGATGATAGGTAGAAGAGGAAGTGTGCTAATTTTGGAAGTGTTTTTTCGGGTATTTTAGAAGACCAAATACAGATGATAGATAGAAGAGAACTTTCGACTATAGAAGAGAACATCATCTATTTCAAACCCGCGTAAAGATTCCAGACCATTACTAATATCTGAAAAAAGCAATGTAGCTGAATAAAAGCTGTGATCCGTTAAAAGAAGAATGGATCATAGTTTAACGAAAAAGCATGACATCTATTTTCAACCAATGATTTTCAAGAAATTATTTATGCAACCACGTCATCTATGCGCGTGCGTTCAAATTTGGAATGTTGAAACTTCAATTTCATTAAATGATTATCTACGTCAATGGTCATCTATCCGCGTGCGTTCAAATTTGGAATGTTCAGACTTCAATTTGAATTTTCGGTATATAGTATTTTATGTAATCTTGGCACACGGTTTTTGTCGTACACTGCTTTTGGCGGTCAGCAATTCAATTAATATTATAAGCAGTAATTGTAGAGAGACAGCTCGTTATATGTTTGTATTTTCCTATTAATCCATTCAATATAATTGATAGGTTTTTGGTGGTCAACAATTTAATTCATATAATTGATCATCTTTTCTCATCATCAATTCAATTAATATTATAGGGTTAATTGGAGAAGCAATGGTGGTAGAGAAACAAAGGTCATAATATGTTTTTATTTTTTTCTTAACTCATTTTTCATTTTTCATGTAATTTCAATATCCATATAATTGAATTACTCTTTTTAGTTTTTTTTTTTAATTGGAAATGTTAAATTTTAATTATTGAGAGTTATATTTTAGTCAACAAATACTTTATGTAATTTAGACTAATGTAAGCTTTTTATGGTTTTGTGCTTCCTATTATCAACTATTAATATTTCTTTAAAGTTATTATAAGTGATGAAAGAGAGCTACTTCTTCAAGGTTTTTAATTTGGAAATTACAAGTTTTTAATATCAAATTATATGTTTACTATTTCAAATGTGATTGGTAACTCAAAGTTAAGATGAAGTGAAAATTAATTATATCAATAAACATGTTTATTTTAAAATAGAATAAAGATTCCAAAACTTTAATTTAATTATTAATCATTATTAGATTTCTGTTAGGACCATTAAATTTTTCATGGTTGTTTTAGTGGTATACGCAAATCAAGGACTGAGATTTATGTGCAAGGTAGTTATGTTTTTTTTGTCATTTGAGTGAAACTCATTAATTAAATAAATATGATATGAACAAGTTTCATATTAAATGAGTTATGTATTGTTGCATACCCTATTTATAAATTAAGAAACTCCTTCATTGATAAACATCTTCTTCCATGCTTTCTGAAATAAGTATATATTTAACTTATAGTAATAATAATAATAAAAAAATAGTTAATTTCATTATTTTTTAAATTTTACCGACATGAGATGTATTAGCAGTCACTAGCCATTAATTTTATATAATTGTTCTAATATGTAAATTTATATTAAAAATGTGTTGGTTTTCTTAATATTGATAATTTAAATACATTTCAAATATTTTATAGCTACATAAATACAAATGTTTTAAATATTTCAAATTACATTTTATAGTGAATTACTCCAGTGTTTACCACTTATTGTTAATGATATGGAGAGTGAGATAATCTATCTTATTTTGGTTATTGGATTTGTGTGTTTAAATATTTTTAGTATAGAGCCTTCTCAAATACCATGCACAATTTTCTTTGTATGGTTATTTATAATAGAGTCTTCTCAAAATAACATGCACACTTTACTTTGTATGGTTTAAAGTCTAGAAAGAATTTTGATTGTCTTTTGGTTCTTGCTTCACCTTTATTTTTGTTGTTGTTGTTGTCATTTTAGATATATGCACACTTTACTTTGTATGGTTTAAAGTCTAGAAAGAATTTTGATTGTCTTTTGGTTCTTGCTTCACCTTTATTTTTGTTGTTGTTGTTGTCATTTTAGATATATTTTGTTAATTTTTTTTTTTGTTTTTATACATATTCAACAACTAAAAGTTTATCCTAGAAGGTGAGAAAGAAAATTCATAGTTTAGAGAATCTATTCCTTTGAGAAAACTATTCTCCAATCTTGCATCCTTCTATTTTCCAAACAACCTTAATTTACTCCTTGCATCCTTGCATCCTTGCATCCTTGGGTTGATGTTGTATTTCAAATGAGTACCATATAACAAGAAACAACTCAACAAGACTACACCCCCCATAATAAGAACTTTCTTTTACCAGTTTTTTTTCTTTTGAACTAGTGCAATGATATATATTAAATGACTTGTATACACATTAATCCATGATAAGCATGAGAACACGTACCCCATTATATATCTCACATTACCAACTCAACAAGACTAAACCCCCAATAATAAAAACTTTTACTAATTTTTTTTTTTGAACTAGTGCAACCATATAAATTAAATGACTTGTATACGTTAATCCATGAGAAGCATCAAAAAACTTACCACATTTTACATCTAATATTAATCAGATAAAAAAGAGTCATAAAATTTAACTAAATTATAAATTTTTCTTATCCCTACTTTACAATGGAAATTCTTAACACAAGTAAATATATCGTCTTACAACACTATGGGCCAATGCGATGGCTTATTAATACCACATGTCCAATGTGACATATGTTGATATGATGTTTTCTTTAATTAAACAATTTGACATCAATTAATCAAAAGAGCATAATCAACTTGGGATAAATCTTAACCCTTGATATGTGAGTACTTTTACCACTACAAGCACATGCCACAACCTAAGATGTTGAGTACTTTTATTGAGGGATTCTTTCTTGGAGAGTTTGTTTTGAATTAGGACATGATGTGGAGAATTAAAGGTTGGATCTTCTTTTAGAGAGCACAAAACCATGTGGCGAGGATTGCTTGAAATGTGGATCCTTAGCTTAAAATCCATGAAACTTTGGAGGTGGATTCCAACCACCACGTGGCACTTGTACATCTTCACTAAACTACCCTTATGTAGATATATTGTAATAACTTATATTAGGTTGTTGCACAATTGATCCGTGGCTAATCATGTTAGTTTTTTCTATTGTTAGAAAAAAAATTATTATTATATAAATTTATATCTTTATTGGTTAATTGTTGTTCTTATAGTAGATTGGATTAAAATTATAATCTTATTAAAGCATATATATTTAAATACTATATTAATTATCTATTTAATATAATTATTTTTTTATGGGTAGTTCAAATTATGGATGAAATATAAATTTTCACGATCATTTTGTTAATTAATTTTAATTTCAACCAAATTCCAACGTAGATTCTTAAAAACCTAAGTTTAAGCTGTTTAATTTGTCAAATTTTGAGTGCCTGAGGTTTTTTTACATCGGTTGAATTCATTTATGCATTCAAAAATATATTTTAGACAACAAAAAATCATAGTGTTGCTTGAAATTGGTCTTTCCAGTATTTGTATCCCCATAATCTCATGAAAAAAACTATTTCGATTATAAATTAGACTACTCCTTATTTACATATTTTTAATTTAAACATTTTATTATATTGCTTTGGAATTTCTCTATTCAATATTGTTACATTGCTCAGTTATTATTATCACTAAATTTATATGGATAAATAATTTAAATGTTAATGATATCTTAGGTTAGCACATTAAATACTTACCACTATCACTTAAGCTTTCTACTCAATGTTGTAATTTGTATTATATTTGTTGAAAAGATTATGAAGGATAACTATGCACAAAATGACTTGAATTTGATTTGTAGATAAGACAATTCCTGAGTAATATAAGTTTGAACCTTTCTAACTAGAACTCATAATAATTCACACATACAATACATAATTGTGAACCAAAATTTGAAAACACTATTTTTGGTTGCTTCTTAGTGAATTTTTGGAGACAAATACAATAATATTAAAAATTAAGTTAAATTAGATAAACATGTAATGAGATATTTTATATTAATATCTATTAGTTTTATACTAATATTATATGACTAACTATTTCAAATGTGTTCCAAATTAACACATTGAATACTTATCTACAAGAAGTGAAGCTTTTAACTCATGTGAACTCTTACATGTTCGGTTGGATGTTTTCTTGTGGAAATCACAATGTTGCAGTCAAAATTGTTATTGGAAATTTAAAAATAATATTTTCAGTGGTTGCTTTATGAAAATTTGAAAACAATAAATAACTTAAGACATCTATATGAGGGGTTGGACAATCATTACACCAAACATTTGTCACTATCAAGTTGGGCTGGGAAGACACTATTCACCCTAACAAATAGTAGAGTGTCATCATGGCCTACCTCACTCCAATTAAAAATCAACACATAGATTTGAAATTACATCAACGATTCAAGTAGTAGTCCTATGGACTTGAGAATAAGAGTTAATCTCTAGAATTCAGGTTTATCACACAATCATATCCATGGATGACTCCTACTCTTGGACATTGATTTTGAGATTTTAAGACATAAGCATCTAGATCACTCCAGAAATAAATTCAATGGTTTGGTCCATGCCACCTTCAACCAACTACTAGAGTTGTAGGTGTTAAACATTTTCTTCAATTTTTTCACTAAAGTCATGTCGTTTTAGCTAGGAAAACTAAAGTACATATAACATCTATGGCTAGTGTGTTTCAATTTTATCGAAGAATTATTTTGGATGTTGTTGCGTCAGGTAATGATTCTACTTCCTATAATCACTTCTATCATTTAATAGATTCTAAAAAATCACGTAGAGAAATATGTTTACTCCAAATTTAGAGAAGGATGTTATAGAAGTTACCCTTACCATTTTTATGAGAGTAGTGATATCAATATATGTCTCCACTAGCTCCTCACCATAATAAGAATAACAGTGCTTCTATCATCTCTTTCTTGATTTTTTCTCTCTTGAATGCGGTAATTTCTCTTTTGAGCTACTGTTATTAGTTGACATATTCCACTTCTCTAATTCTATTTTTAAGTAAGACAAAAATACTTTCTGCAATTGAAAATTGAGACATACATTTAAAAATTGAACACTAAAAAATAATATAAGAAAAATCCTCGACATAGTTACTTTAGTGAATCCACAGGTCTTCCTAGATATAGTGAAACAACAATTGGAACTTATCCATACTACCTCCCAGGATAATTCAGATTTCTACTTGGAAAGAGCTCAAAAGTAATGATAATCACAATGTGTACCTTTTGGAAGACATCAATTTTGGTATTTTTGTAGAATCCAATCAACATTGCCATACATATAATTAAATTTAGAAAAACATATCTATACTTTGTTAATTATAAGGCATGGAGGGACAAAGTGGAAAAAATCATATTGTTTTATAAAATCTAAGACACATGAAATTAATGTTGTGAAAGCATAAGCATAATAGTTGAAATGGCCTTGACACACAAACATTAAGGCCTCAAGTGATCTAAAAATTATAGGCCATTATCATATCATATAATGGGATAATTATGATTACTCATCAATATCATTACCATATATTGAATCCCATAAAATGCTCTTTTGGTCAATTTGAATGGTCAAAATATCATGTGCATAATACACATTTTTTATATTCCCTTTTCATGGAATTTAATTTGAAGGAGCTACATTCACCTTTATCTTCACTATGTTTAGCCAGTTTAAGTATATATAAGTTATATTTAATATGCTAAGTATTAAAGTTGATGTGTACTATGAATTTTAGGAGTTACAATGTCTTTACCGTGACACTAGGGGGCATAGTTTCTAGAATTCAGTTTGTTAAAGATCATAGTGCACTATAGTTACCGAATTTTAGATTTAGTACGTTAAGGATTATAAAGTAATCAATGTCATTTTCTCTAATGTTAATAGTGGTTAGAGGTCACATTGTGGTAGGCTTTCTAATTCTCTAAGAGTACGAGTGATCACCCTAAATTAGGGGTTATATGGGTCATGGGATATCTCAATTTTTTCGCATTCATAATGGCTTTTGTTTAAGGGACACATATTGCATTAGATATTTTGGTGGTCATAGCTGTGAAAGGGAAGAGAAATAATTATTCGAGTTAATATATAGTGCAATGAACAAGGATATCTAATAATATTCTTATTATAATTAGTGATTTCAAAGGTACATATATTAATATATTTATTTTAAAATCAAAATATTTTTCGGGAACATAGTGGATGCTTCCATATGATTTCCCTCATTGTTGTAATGATACAACTATTGGACCGTAGCAAAACAAGCAGTAGAAGATTTAGTGTCTAGGGTTTTTCGAAGGTCTAGGTTTTGCAGCTCTTAAAAATATTTAAAGAAGAAAATATTATCCATAAATTTGAGATAAATGATTTATTTGTATAATGTAGCATTCAAATTTTTCTAACCTAAGATTATTTAGAAAAATATATGAATTAATTTTTTATTATTAATTAGAAAGACTATTAATCCATATGACTCTATTTATTTATTAAAGAATAATATTACTAATCCATATGAATTTAATACGGATTTTTGCTATTAAACAAACTATCCTTAAATTTTATTTTAACAATTTTACTATATAGCAAAAAATTACTAATGATAATTACGCTCATTTCTATTTTCTTATTCATAATTATGTGATTTCATTTTCGTTATTGGAGACGTCATTTAGATGTTGTATAGATAATGTTTGAGGGAACGTCCATGCTTTGGGCCCCTTATATAGAGATTCACTTTTTAAATTTATGGGTTAACTTTGTGCAATTTCTGCTTTATGAAAGCAATTGAGTTTTTTTTTTTTTTTTACCAACACTTTTGTAAGGTTATTTTTTTTCCATAATCATTTTTGTTTTTTTAAATGTAACTATTTTTTATTTTTATTTTTGAAGCATTCGAGAATGCAATTAGCATCATCATTTCTAAATTTAAGTGTTAAGTTTTTGTGTTGAAAATGTAATTAATATTTCTTACGTTCAAGAAATGGACTCGGTTTAGAGCTGATATCTATATTCAAAAATGTAAATTATTTTCTTCTTTCTAAATATAGCTGTTGTCTTTTGGTTTTTTGAGCTTTTAAGAATATAATTAATATTTTCTAGATTTAATAGTTGTGTGTGTCTTTTTGCTTTTTTGAATGTTCAAGAATGTGATGCAATTGTAGAGTGAAAAAATAATTTTCAAATTTGAATATTTTTGGATGGCGTTAAAAAGTATGGTGAATGCCTCATAGGAGAGTTCCAAAAATAGTTTCCAACAAAAACATTATGTGAATATTACATGAGAAAATTTATAAATATTAAAAAGTCATTTGAAACATTATCTTCTCACCCATCAAACTCATAGTAGTTATTGCTTAACCTCCATCCAAAAACTTGCAGACTCGTCTCACTATTAACAAAATAAAAAAATTAAATTTGAAATATTAAATAACAGTTCTTGTAACGGTAACGATGGTCTCATTAAGAAGCTTGTCACTTAAGAAAACAAATGACATTTGCAACGTTATAGCAACATTTTTTCTCCATTATATTTTAACAAGTCAAAAGATTAAACGCAGATGCGTGACTAGTTGGTGCCTGTGACACGTAATGCAAGTAGTGGGTGGTTGGAGTAAAAAAATTCAAACTAGTTTATGCCAATCAGGGTTCATCGAACCTTCAGACGAAATAATGTTAAAGTAGTGGGCGTGTGTAGTTTGTTATAAACTTTGAAACCGCCATATGTGACTTCGCGATGTTAAGTTTATTTGAATTTATGTCAAGTAGTGGGCACGTGTAATTTGTTATAAATCCTGAAACCTGCATATGTGCGTTCACGTATATGCATTCGGGATAGTTATAGGTTAAGTTTGTTATAATTTATGCCTGGGCACGTGTACTTTGTTATAAAGTTTGACAATAAAGCGGCATGTTCCATTTTGACAATGCCCCGGGCTGTTCGACTTTGTTACATTATCTCACAAAAGAAACCTATTACACTCCGGTATGTATGGAAGGGTGTTGTATATTCCGGCATGTACGGAGGGTGTTTTATACTCAGCTATATTATCTCACAAAAGAAACCTATTACACTCCTTTATGTATGGGTGCGTGTTGTATATTCCGGTATGTACAGAGCGTGTTTTATACTCAGCTATATTCCGGTATGTATGAGGTTTAAATATATTTTCATATTTTTCTTATTTTTTTAATATGTTATTAATCATCTAAAAGTTTATTTTGATATTTTGATATTTTTATATTTCAAATAACATGGAAAGTGTTTCTTATATTTTATATTTATTAAATGAGGGGTTTTGGTGAATAATGAAGTTAGTGAAACGTTAATATATGTATTATGTTTTTATTATATTTTCGATTGTATCTTTAAATTCCATTCATAAAGAGAGAAATGGGAATGTATTCAAGTTTTGCATAATTTTAATAGAAAAATATTTCATAGACTAAAGTTCTTCAAATTGAACTCAACATGAGAGTTCAACAAAAGGCTTCTGGATATAACTTAGCATTGACTACACAAAACAAGGAGAAAATGAGAACATTAAATATTAAAAAAATAATATTACAAATATATGTTTATGCACATTAATGTAGATCTTAGTGATTAAAAAACAAATATGGAAAAACATAATTTACAAATTTAAAATACATATAATTGAATTTCTGACAACATATGTATGCGTGCATAATTTCACAATGTTGATAGGAGTGTATACCTTGGAATTGGAATTCTAGAATTTTAATTTAATCATCAACAACCAATAGATTGATGCTAGGATTATTTTTAATATTAGTTGTGAATAAATAGTTGAGATTTATTTAAAATGTGGTTTTGACACTTTTTCATTTTCAATTTGATTAAAAAGATTGTTGCAAAGATTTGACTAGAAAATGATTTGTTTCTTTTATTATAACCATTGCACTCATCTACTCAATGGTTTGATAAAAAATATAGAAATTAATGTGTGATAACAATCAAAACTCTAAACCCATTATACATGTGACATTGTCGAAATTAAAAAAATTCTTTAAAAGTTAATGAATATAATATTATATTATAAAAAAATTTTATGTAAGGGTTATAAAACATATAACAATAATTATACATGTAGATTGACTCCCACTTCCCGTGGATACTCTTAGATAGTAAATAGATCTTCTTACCATCCCATGTGGTAATACCACGGATTACCAATACCAGATTCCCAATGTGACATATATAGTTATGAAATTTTCTGAAATTAATTAATTTGAGATAAATTTATTAAAAAAGAATACCTAAATTGTACACAAATCTTATCATCATATATCATTACTACTATGTATATTCCAACATATTCCATGCAAGTTAAAAGTCTACAACAACCATAATAATTAAGTTATTAGTGTGAAATATCTACCTTGTCTACTAGCATAATAATAGTGATATCTATTTTGGAATTTACTTTCATTTTAATTTTAAAAATCTTAAAATTAAATTTAGAAAAATTATGGAAGCCAAATGAAGAAAATTAATGGTAAGTGGAGATTGGTATCAATTGATGATAAACATCAAAATAGGAACCCCATGATACCTCTCTCATTTCATGGGCTAAAAAACACATAAAAATAAAATAAATTATAAATTTACTATATATTATTTTTTAGTTATTTATAATATTTTTTTTTTCATGTAGGGTTGAATAGCGAATAATCATCGTGGAGAAAATTTAGGGGTGAAATTTTGCCCATGGAGAAAATTAAAGGGTTTAAAATTTTGTTTGGGAAATTATATTTGCTCATAGTTCATTACTAATAACTACTCAAAATTTATTTTATAAAAGAATCAGGTGTGGAGGTTCGCATAACCTTCTTTGAAGGGGGAATAGAAAAAGATAAATTAGCTCATGAAGAGCTACAACTTTCATTCACCCCAATTTGCAAAAAAAGGGATTTTGGTAGCTATTTTGTTATAATTTATGCTAGTGTTCGTTGAACCTTCAAATGAATTTATGCCCGATAGTGGGCATGTGTAGCTTGTTATAAACTCTGGCAAGAAAGCTACATATTCTAGTTTGACAATGCCTGGGGTAGTTCACGTTCGTTATATTATCTCACAAAAGTAGTGTATTACACTCCAGTATGTATGGGCTCATGTAGAATAGAAACATGATGGTGAGATTTGTTATATTCAAAAAAGCAATCTATCACAGTGTGATAATGGCATGATATGTTTTGGAAATCATGAAAATTGGGAGCCAATGAAACCTTCAAAATATGTGAGAAGTACATATACCTCAAGTTTGTTATAATTTATGCCTAGTGTTCATCGAACACTCAAATGAATTTATGCCCAGTAGTGGGCACGTGTAGTTCGTTATAAACTCTAGCAAGTTATTGTAGTTCGACAATGCCTGGGGTTGTTTGTGTTTGTTATATTATGTGAAAAAAGCAATGTATTACACTCTGATATGTATGGGCACGTGTAGAACAGAAACATGATGGTGAAATTTGTTATATTCAAAATAGCAATCTATCACACTCTGATAATGGTGTGATATATTATGGAAATCATGAAAATTTGGAGTGGATGAATCCTTCAAACGGTGTGGGAAGTACATATATCCGTAGAAGAAAGTGGAGAAATTTCTATATATGTATATATCAATTTTTATTATTTTGTTGTGTTTTGGTCCTCCTCTATCTATGTTCGGATTGGCACATCTATGTACTTGGATGTGGTTGGTTTGAGTCTGAGTTAGTGAGTAAGTCCTTGGTTTGAGTCTCTCTTGGTCTTCCTAGTTTGAATGAGAGAATTTACAACTTTTGAGTTCATGGAGATAAATGACTGTATGCATGGATGCTATCGAATTGCATTTATATGGTCTGATTTTAAGCTCGACCATGTTATGATTCCCTTTTATCAATTTGATTGCAAATGTTGCAAATTTAACTACGTTCATTTCTTGGTATGTTGTTCATGTCATCCTCAGTTGTAGTGAATGGTAGCATTGATTTCTTGGATGAGCTCAATGGAGAAGAGAGGAGAGACAAGGCTTAAATATGATGCAAACCCTTCATCATCCCTCGCAACCAATTTGAGCTCCAATTATGTAATACCTTCCATTTTGATTCAAGAGTTTTCCAACAATAACTCCATGAATTTTCAAGGAATCTTCCATGTCTACTAAATTTAAAAATTTATGATTAATGAATTCCAAAATCACTTTTAACAATTGAACTACTTCCCAAAAACATGATGAGTATGTCCTTGTTTAATCAAATTTTTAAGTGATTATCGTATATTTATCTGATTAACTCTTTTATTTTTCTCTTTCTATGTTCAATTAACTTTTTATTGGTTTCATGCTAGTTTAATCAATCCATCTCGCATAATCGGCCGATCTTTTATTGTTCTCTATCCATGTTCAATTAATTTTTTATTGGTTTCATAGAGTTTACTCAATCCATCATGCATAACCCAGTGATCTCTTCTTATGGAATTAAAATATGTTTTTATTTCCATCAACTTAACCAGCTGCATTTTTTGAAATATAAAGCTTACATTTATTCCTAATTTAAGTCTCCTCTACAATGCAACTTAATTACAATTTTTGCCTCGCATGTTTGTTAGAATTAGTTTTATAAATTTAAAAGTGCGTGTTTATTAGAATTAGTTTTATAAATTTAAAAGCTAATTACAAGATATGTAATATTATTAAGCTCCATTTCAAATTAGTGTTGTAATATATTAAACCAGCCATATCAAATCTGGTCTATAGCGTGAGTGTATAAATATTTTTCTACAAATAAACTCACTTAAGGCGCTTTAAATATACATAAATCTCATTGTACGCGATTCAATATGTGATAAGGACCTTGAAAGTCTCTTCCACAGGAAGATGAAGCACCTGTAACAGCAAGCGTGAGTGTATAAATATTTTTCTACAAATAAACTCACTTAACTCTGACTAAATATGTTCGTAATACAAGAAGTTAAATCTTTTTGTACAGTGTGGCACTTTAAATATACATAAATCTCATTGTGCGCGATTCAATATGTGATAAGGAGCTTGAAAGTCTCATCCACAGGAAGAGGAAGCACCTGTAACAGCAATTCTCTACCCTCGAAGGACATATTATTATTAATATTCCTCTCTCCTTAGACCCAATTGCAGTTATTCCTCAACCATGGCTAGGAAATTAAATTTTCTTCTAACATATAAACACAGATAACAACAAAAACTAAATGTTTACCATTTCAAAACATCGTTATGTTCTGTTCTAGTATAATGGTGATCAATTAGTTGAAACGGAGCACTACAAGTGCGTATAATGGTGATGAATTAGTTGAAATAGAGCCCTTACAAGTATATTTTCTTAATTCACCATTAGATTAAAAATACATCTTAATATCCAAGGTATCGAAAATATAGAAGATGGCTAGTAGTGTTCCATCGTACTTACCTCTACTACAAGTGGAGGTTTTCTGAAGTTTCCTTGTGGTTGGTTGTACATTAATTATTTTTGGGTTCTACAAAATTTGTCTGTGGTAATTGTGCTTTTGGTTTATTTTAGTTTTCAAATATTTTATATAATTTATATATATTGATTTTAGATAGTTTGGTAATTGTGCTTTTGGTTTATTTTAGTTTTCAAATATTTTATATAATTTATATATATTGATTTTAGATAGTTTTGGAGATTACGAATAGACATTGAGTTCTCTTAGCGATTACACAAAAACTTTTGATATTATTTTTATAATTTTGATTACTTGAATTGTTGTTTGCAAAATTAATTATTTATATTGAATTTTTTTTTATGTAGATTGTTTGCTTGATTAAAATTTATGTACTGATATGTGAATTATCATTGTAAAGAAATATGAAAATTTGTAAATATTGTAAGTATTATAAATAGAATGAAATGATATGTAATTTTTTAATGTTTTTTTAGGAGGATGAGAGGATGAGTAATGGAGGAAATCTGAAAAAATTGTAAAATACTGTAAATAAAGAGAATCAAATGATATGTAATTATTTTTTCTTTTTATGTTTTTCTTAGGAGGATAAGGGGGAGGAGGAGGAGATGAGATGGAGGAGGAGGGAAAAGGGAGAGGTTGAGAAGGAAGTGGTGGAGGTTGGGGAGGGGGAGGAGGAGCGAGAGGAGGAGGAGGAGGAGGTTGGTGGATGGGCATGGGAGGATAGGCACTAGCAGGGGTGGCGACAAGATCGGGGCGGAGGCGGGAGGGAAGAGGAGGAGGACGCGGGGCAGGAAGGGTAGGACGTGGAGGAGGAGGGGGACACGGTAGGAGAGGATGGGGAAGAGGCGAAGTAGGAGGAGGGGGAGGGGGGAGAGGAGGAAGGAGAGGAGGAAGAGAGGGAGGAGAGGGGAGGGGAGGGGATGGAGGTATGCGGAGAGGTTGAGGTGGAGGGATGGGAGGCAGGAAGGAGGAGGAAAAGGCGATAGGTGGAGGAGGAGGTAGAGGAGGACGTGGTTGTGGAGGAAAAGGAAGAGGGGGGATGTAGATTCAGAGGAGGAGTGGGTAGTGGTAGATGAGGGGGCTAGCAGGGAGGCAGAGAAGGTCGTGGGAGGACGAGTAGGAGTAGGCAAGAGAGGAGGGGGAAGAGGTGGAGGCGAAGGAGGTGGAGGAGGAAGAGGAGAAGGTGAGAGGGGAGGAGGTGGAGGGGGAAGAGGGTGAGGCGAAGAAAAAGGAGCGAAAGGCAGCAGAGGAGGGAGCAAAAGGAGGAAGGGGGAGAGGTAGAGGCAAAGGGGGGAAATATCATACAATGTGGGTTCATATTGGGAAATATATATTGAGGAAAAAATGACATAATATATTGGGGGATATATAGGGGTAAAGGTTTTTTTATATTGGAAAATATAAAAAATGGATCTCAAAGTGAATGAAAAATATAAAGTGGTGTAAAAAACATAAAAGAAAAAATGGATACCTACAATATCTAGTGAAAGTAGGGGTTTCTTAAATTGGGAAGCTATATTGGGTTTATATTGGTAGGGGGTTAAATAATGTGATTTTTAGAGGCATTTTCCAATATGTACTCAAGTTATGTGTTTTTTAAAATGCCACAAACGCACATGATAGGTCAGAGGTTCACTTAGTGAATCCCCTATGAGGCAGGGAGGGAAAGAGGAGGAGGCGTGTGGTAGGAGGTGGAGGAGTTAGAGGCGGTGGATGTGACGGGAGAGGATGGCGAAGAGGTAAAGGAGACAAGTCTGTGGGGGGGAGAGGAGACAATAGAGGAGCGGTAGAGGTAGGAGAGGGGAAGGGAGGGGGAGGAACTTGGGGAAGAGGCATAGGTGGAGGTGTGGGAGAGAGCGAGGAGGCAAAGGTAGGAGGAGGAGGAGGCGGAGATGGAAGGGGGGGAGGTGGAGGTAGAGGGAGGCGAGGAGGAGTGAGGAGGATGACAGAGTTGTGGAGGAGGAGCAGGAGGAGGGGTGGGGGAGGTGGATACAAAGAAGGAGCAGTGGGAGGAGGATGAGGGAGAAGAGCCTAAGTACGGGGGAGAGAGAAGGAGAGGAGATGAAGGTAGGAGGAGGAGGGAGAGGCAGCGGGAGAGGAGGAGAAAAATTCTTTTAAAGTTACAAAGGCTTTAAGAATTAGGATATAGGATTTGGGGTTTAGGGTTTAGGTTCTATAACACTCTAGTAAATTCTTTTAATAAAAACTTAAATAAATGTTACAGAATGATTTCTAAAATGTTATCAAACTCTTAGTGTTTAGCATTTACCTTTTGGGGTTTACTGTTTGGGATTTAGGGTTTCATGTTTAGGGTTTAGCTTTTAGGTTTTAGGGTTTAGGGTTTAGATTTTATGGTTTAGGATTTATAACACTAAAGTTACAAAACACTTTTTTGAATATTAAAAAGAAAACTAGTTTTTAGGGTTTAGGGTTTAGGATTTATAACACTTCAGTAAATTCTTTTAATAAACACTTAAATACAAGTATAAAATGCTTTTCAAAATGTTATAAATCGATTAGGGTTTAGGCTTGGCGGTTTGAGGGTTTATGGTTTAG